>ML511144.1:0-42657 GCA_005239535.1 Nicotiana rustica
CATTCGATGACAGGTTCATTAGGAAATTGAAACCTAACCATCTTCGTACGACAATCAACATTTTCATAACATGAGGATAACCAGTCCATTCCCATTATCATGTCGAAATCAACCATTTCTAATTCAAATAAATTTGCCGAGGTTTGACGACTACAAATCTTCACTGTGCAACCTTTATATACCCTTCTAGCAATCACAGAATCTCCTATCGGAGTAGATGCGGCAAGTTGTTTACTTATCAATTCAGGTTCAACGCCAAACTTATAAGCCAAAAAAGGTGTAACATATGATAATGTCGACCCCGGATCAATCAACGCATATACATCGTAAGAAAACACAGAAAATATACCTGTAACAACATCCTGAGACGACTCGAGATCCTGTCGACCTACTAAAGCATAGGTTCGATTTTGAGCACCACTCGAACTCGGCACTGCACCTCTACCTCTACCACAAACTGTTGACTACTGAAAAACCCGTGCTGGAGGTCGAATCGATGAGGAAGAACCAGACACTGATCCAGTTGGCTGAGCCATACCACCACCTTCTCTATTAGGACAATTCCGCTTTATATGGCCAGGCTGTCCGCAAGAATAGCACGCATCAGAACCTCGACGGCACATTCCAAAGTGGACCTTGCCACACTGATCACAACGAGGTGTTGGGAGTCTCGTCTGACTAGTATCCTTATGATATTGCAAGCCTGATGCCTGCGAACTCTGACCTGGACCAGAATAGGTAAATCGATCATACCGAGGCCTCTGAAACTGTAGAGGAGCACTAGCTACAGGCGGCGCCGAACTCCTCGAAAACTGGGGCCTAACACTACCTCTGAAGTCATGAGAATACCCTANGACTAGTATCCTTATGATATTGCAAGCCTGATGCCTGCGAACTCTGACCTGGACCAGAATAGGTAAATCGATCATACCGAGGCCTCTGAAACTGTAGAGGAGCACTAGCTACAGGCGGCGCCGAACTCCTCAAAAACTGGGGCCTAACACTACCTCTGAAGTCGTGAGAATACCCCACAAACCTCTCCCTCTTATGCTGGCCCCTATCATGCTGCCTATCTGCCCTTTGCTGGAGCTTACGATCCTCTAGGGTCTGAGCATAAGCCTGAATACGGGAAATATCCATGCCCTCCACCAAGGAGGCTGTTGTGCACTCAATTATCAGATGTGGTCCCAACTCGTTCACAAACATATGCGCCCTATCACTCATCTCGGCCACCATATGAGGAGCATACCTTGCTAAAGAATCAAAATACATGCTATACTCTCGCACACTCATATTACCTTGTCTAAGGTTCAAGAACTTATCAGCTCTAGCTCGTTGTATCTCAACGAGCAAATAATGACGAAGAAAGGCCTCAGAAAATTCCTTCCACACAGCTGGAGGGGCATTCATACCCCTGGATCTCTCCCAACTATCGTACCAGAAAACCACTAAATCCCGTAACCGATAAGAAGCCAGCTCTACTGCCTCTGTATCTGTAGCATGCATAACCCGTAGTGTACGATGAACCTGATCAATAAAAGTATGTGGGTCCTCCTTGGGGTCTGATTCGGTAAACACTGGAGGGTATAGATTAATAAAATCACGAACTCTCATACTATCCGGTTTATCCACAACACCGGTATTCTGCCTCTGAGCCTGAGCAGCAACCAAGCTAGTCAATAATGGCACCGCACTTCGCATATCCTGCTCTGTAGGGCCAGACGGAGGAACTGGTGGTGCTGGGTTCCTCCTAATATCCTCTGGATGGGACGGACTAGATGAGGTATGAGACGACATCTCACTCTGAGCCTCACTTTGGCCTGCTCTGGCTTGAGGCACCTGACTGGTACCCTCTCCCGCAGCTATATCAAGTCGTCTACTAATCTCTTGCTTCCTCGTTGAAGGCATCGCTGAAAGAAAACAAGGTTAATATTAGATACAACACTAAACACTTAACTCTATGCACAATCTAGATTTATGAAGAAGGTAACAACCCTAGATGCCACGTAGTATCCTAATTATAAATGCGGCGCGCTACACATCCATAAACAAGACTCTACTAGACACGGCTCATAGACAACCCCTAGGAAAGACATGTAATCTTGGAGGGGATCCCGAATCGGCATATGATGTGGTCCCATATGAAGTCGATGACTTCTTTTTCTCTTATCTTCTCGAAGGCCTGTGCTTCTACCCATTTCGAGAAGTAGTCAGTCATAAATAAGATAAATCTAGATTTACCTGGCGCCGTTGGTAGAGGGCAAACGATGTCCATCCCCATTTCATGAATGTCCACGAGGATAGAACTGAGTGTAGTTGTTCACCGGGTTGATGAATCATTGGTGCAAATCTTTGGCATTTGTCACATCTTCGAACAAATTCCTTGGTGTCCTTTTCCATGCTATCCAATAGTAACCTGCTCTGATCACCTTTCAAACTAAATAATCAGCACTGGAGTGGTTTCCACAAGTGTCTTCGTGGATTTCTAGAAGCACATAGTCGGTGTCCCCCGATACTAAGCATATTTCTAATGGTCTGTCGAAGGTCCTTCTGTACTGTGTTCCATTCTTGTCGAGTGAAAATCGGGCTGCTTTGGCTCGAAGGGATCTCGATTCTTTTGGGTCTGTGGGGAGTTTCCCATGTTTCAGGTAGTCAATGTACTTATTCCTCCTATCCCGTGTTAGACTTGTTGAGTTGATTTTGGCATAGCCTTCTTCGATCGCTGATTTGGATAGTTGTACGATATTCCCGAGGAGTATGTCATCTTCTTCGACAGATGATCCCAGATTTGCGAGTGCATCGGCCTCGCTATTTTGTTCTCGAGGTATGTGAACTAGAGTCCACTCTTTGATGCGATGCAGTGTCACTTGAAGCTTGTCTAAGTATTTCTACATCCTGTCTTCTCGAACCTCGAACCTCCCATTTACTTGGTTCACTACCAGAAGGGAGTCACATTTTGCCTCGATGACCTCTACTCCTAGGCCTTTGGCTAATTCGAGACCTGGAATCATGGCCTCATACTTGGCCTCATTGTTAGTCAACTTCAAAGTTTTTATTCATTGTCTAATTATGCCGCCCGTAGGTGGTTTTAGAACTATGCCGAGCCCGAACCCTTTCACGTTCGAGGTATCGTCAATAAAAAGGGTCCATACCCCGATGATGTGCCTGTTTTTAACAAGAGTTCTTGCTCTACCTCGGGCATGAGGGCAGGGGTAAAATCGGCCACGAAGTCCGCCAATATTTGAGACTTGATAGCCGTCCGGGTTTGATACTCGATATCATACCCTCCGAGTTCGATGTCCCATTTGTCCAATCGGCCCGATAATTCGGGCTTATGCAAGATGTTTCGAAGAGGATATGTAGTTAAAACACATATAGGGTGGCATTGAAAGTAAGGTTTCAATTTTCTAGATGCACTTACTAATGCAAGAGCTAGTTTTTCTAAGTGCGGATACCTGGTTTCAACATCTCCTAGGGTCCGACTTACGTAATAGACAGGGAATTGCGTACCTTGTTCTTCTCGAACCAATACACCACTTACCGCTACCTCAGACACAACTAAATATAAGTATAGTGTTTCGTCCTCCTTTCGGGTATGGAGCAAAGGTGGGCTCGAGAGATGCTGCTTTAATTCTTCCAAGGCATGGCATTCCAGAGTCCACTCAAAGTTGTTTTTCTTTTTGAGTAAGGAGAAGAAGTGATGACTCCGATCTGATGACCTCAAGGTGAATCGGCCTAAGGCCGTTATCTGCCCGGTCAGCCGTTGTACTGCTTTCACACTGTCCACCATGGTGATCTCCTCGATGCACTTGATTTTTTCGGGGTTGATCTTGATCCCTCTATTCGATACCATGAAGCCTAAAAATTTGCTTGACCCGAATTCGAAGGCGCACTTCTCGGGGTTGAGCTTCATGTTGTACCTTCTTAGGATATCGAATGTTTCTTGCAAATGAGTCAAATGGTCCTTTACGCGCAGGGACTTAGCTAACATGTCATCAATGTACACTTTCATGGACTTGCCTATTTGATGTTCTAACATATTATTAACTAGGCGTTGATATGTGGCTCCCGCGTTTTTTAGCCCGAAGGGCATTACATTATAACAATATGTGCCATAATTCGTGATGAACAAAGTCTTTTCCTGGTCCTCCGGGTTCATTTGAATTTTATTGTACCCGGAGTAGACGTCAAGAAAAGTAAGGATCTCGTTGCCGGTCGTGGCATCGATCAAACGGTCGATGTTAGGCAATGGAAATGAATCTTTAGGAAATACTTAATTTAAATCTTTGTAATCTACACACAGAGTACTGAGGCCTGCTTTTTTGCTTCGACGGTTTGAACCTGGGGTCGACACTTCGTCGATGGGTTGTGATTTCCGACGGAATCCCTGTCATATCTAAATGGGACCAAGCAAAGCAATCAATGTTATCAATAAGAAATTCAATGAGTTTTTTCCTGAGTTCGGGGGTTAATTCCGTTCCCAGGTATACCTTTCGATATGGAAGATGTTCGATCAATACGGCTTGTTCAAGCTCTTCGACTATTGACTTCGTTGCATCTGACTCTTTGGGGGCAACGAAGGCTTGAGGAGGGAGGAAGTCTTCTTCGTCCTCGTCGACCATTTTTTCATCGATCACCTGTCCTCCGGGCTCAACCGAGGGTATAGACTGTGGTTGCTATTTGGCTACTTGCTTGTCTTTTGACTTCTCCGAGGTGGAAGGTGTCGATGATGGTGTCAAGTCGTGCACCGCGAATGTCACACCCCAAAACCGAGGAACGAGACCGGCGCCCAACCGGATGATCCCGATCAAGCGGACCTGGATTGCCTTTCCTACCCAACACGTACCCCGTGTTTACAATATACATTATTCCACATGAATTAGCAATTTAGAGTTTAAGCATGAATTTACAACTTGAGTTCATCTCATCCTTTATCATTTCAACATTTGGTGATCACAAAACATACAATATTTCCAATTCGGACCACGATTACGAGTAGACACAATTACTGCCCCAAAATACATATATGTACAACCCACATCATGTCTACGGAGCATCTAAGAGTACTAAGAGCTTACAAAATACTTGCCGGCAACAAGGCCCCGGCCCTTAAAGCACATAACATATGTAAAATAGATGATATAGACTACACCCGGCCCTGAGAGGAAATGGGGCTCACCGGATCTGCTGAAGGAACGAAGGGGAGGCAACACTATCGGCGGTCTGAGCTACCTGCCGTGGAACCACCTACATCCATATAAAAAATGTAGCGCCCCCGGCAAAAAGGACGTTAGTACCGTTGAATAGTACTAGTATGTATGTACAAAGTTTATTCTATGTAAAATTAAATAGTACACAATTGGAAGACAGTCAGGGTAACCACATTGGTATCACACAAATATACAGAAAATCACAAATGAAGATTTCACAGTTACTCATTTCAATTGTTCATCTGTTCACATTTCACCCTTATTACCTCTCCACCCTTATTACTTCGTGTTGCAGCGCGCAACTCGATCCTACCGTACATTCACATTTCACCCTTATTACCTCTCCACCCTTATTACTTCGTGTTGCGGCGCGCAACCCGATCCCACCGTACATTCACATTTCACCCTTATTACCTCTCCACCCTTATTACTCCGTGTTGCGGCGCGCAACCCGATCCCGCCGTACAATCAAATTTCACCCTTATTACCTCTCCACCCTTATTACTTCGTGTTGAGGCGCGCAACCCGATTCCACCGTACAATCACATTTGATAGCAACAACAACCAATCAATTAAATAATAGGGATTTTCATCATCAAGAACATATGTTTATATCAACCAATAACTATGTGAAATCAAGGCACAATGATCCTTACCAAACAATGATTCATATATGGTGTTGCCATAATTATTTAACTCAATTAATTCAATCCACAATTTCTTTTCATCGTTTGCCACACACGGCCTTTAGCAATTAGATACATTCCCATATTAGGGTACGTTAACATTCTCTTATTTAGTAGCACATACTCCTATATCGACATATTCGAACGTTTAACGAGCCTTACACATGATAGGATAAGCACAAAGTCACCCTTCACAATCTCAATTAGCATGGTAATCGACTAAGAAAATCAGAGAATGAAATCCTACACCTTAACATAGCCAGAAAATCAATTCACATATGCTCAAGCAAGAAATTCATACCGTGTGCTCGGACACCAACAAGGTGACTCTACAAAGATTAAAGTTTGCCATACATACCTCGAAACAGAATTCCCCTTTAATTTTATCACAAATCACCGGACCATCTAGCACCATCAATATATTCCACAATGTGACATATTTCACTTAGAATTAGGAAACATGAACATAACTTAACTCATTTAGGCATTTTATCAAACAATATGTGGTCCCTTTGATTAATTAATCCCCTTTTTAGTGGAAAGTTGCTCTACCTTAGACCCTCTTGCTATATTAGAATAGATAATGAACATGCATGCAAGGTCTTAGCTTTATCTTCAAGAACCAATTCATGTGTGTTTTATCCTTTTAACCAAAACCTGAGAATTAAAGGGGGAATGGGGTGGGGACTTACCTCTTATAGTGAAGAAGATGAAGATTACTCGATAAACATCCAGGCCTGAGTAGAGATGGAGGACCAATTTGATGAAGAAGAAGACTTTCTCTTACTAAACCCACTCTCCCTTCTCTCTATTTTTGTTCAGATACCCGTTAAAATGAAAGGGGGTAAGTGTTTTAATGAGTTGGGGGTCGGGTATAAAATTAGAATTTTTAAAAGTCCCGAAGCAGAAATGCGGTCAGGAATGCGATTGCATTCCTTCTATGCGGTCCACATTCCTATCGCATAAATGGCCCTCAAATGGGCCAAAAATGGAAACCGGACTGCCCAGGTATACGACCACTACGCATTCCCAAAATGCAATCGCATCTTGGGCCGCATAACTGTCCATAAATTGGATAGCATATTGTCCATGTATGCGACCACTATGCGGTCCGCATACCTGTTATGCGATCGCTTAGTGCGTCGCATAACAGTGCAATGCTGGAAAATTTTATCTTTTAAGCCCCGGGGTACGTTCTACTCAAAAAGGGTCCGTTTTAAGAATTTCTACAGTTATAACAACACGAGGACCTATTTGGGCATTATTTTTAGCCATGAAATTTTACGGGTCTTTACAGCGAACATCTTCTTTGTTGCATGCTGCTCTCCGTAGACTCTTTTTACACCATCCTTTGTTGGAAACTTCATCATTTGATGAAGTGTTGATGGTACCGCCCTCATGCTATGTATCCATGAACTTCCAAGTAGGGCATTGTATCTAATGCCACCTTCGATGACATGGAATTGGGTATCTTGAATTGTACCGGCCACGTTGGCTGGGAGGATGATTTTCCCCTTCGTTGTCTCACTCGCCATATTGAATCCGTTTAAGATTCGAGAGGCGAGTATGATTTGATCGAGCAGCCTGAGCTGCTCCACAACTCTTGACCTGATTATGTTGGCCGAGCTACTTGGATCAACGAGCACACGTTTAATTTGAACTTTATTTAAAAGAAAAGAGATTACCAGTGCATAATTATGAGGCTGGGATAGAGCCTCGATGTCTTCTTCACTGAATGTAAGAGCATCCTCGAGTATGTAGCTCCGAGTTCGCTTTTCCCTTGTGATGGATACTTTCGTTCACTTGAACTCAGGTCCCTATGGGACGTCGACTCCTTCAACGATCATATGAATTATATGCCGCAGATTCTCCTGTTCATTTTTCCTGTTTGCATCCCTCTCTCGAAAGTGATTCTTAGCTAGGCCGCTGAGGAACTCTCGATGGTGCCCTTC
Organism: Nicotiana rustica; assembly: GCA_005239535.1. Classification (NCBI taxonomy): domain Eukaryota; kingdom Viridiplantae; phylum Streptophyta; class Magnoliopsida; order Solanales; family Solanaceae; genus Nicotiana; species Nicotiana rustica. The sequence goes on from ML511144.1 coordinate 7,849, forward strand.
ATTGATCAGTTGGGCTACCTCCTCCCGAAGTTGTCTACAATCTTCGGTCCTATGACCGTGAGTGCCATGGTATTTGCACATTAATTTTGGGTTCCTTTGGGAAGGATCTGACTGTATTGGCTTGGGGCACCAGGTATCTCTGATCTTGCTTATTGTTTATACGATGTCTGAGGAATCAATGTTGAAGTTATACTTTGACAATCGGGGTGCCTCCATCGGCCCCGTGTGCCTATCAAACCAAGTTTTGCTCATGAGTCCCCGAGAACTTTGTCCTCAATCCACCCTTTGATCATTTCGAGGTATATTACGCCTCGGGGCATTTCTTCGGTCTTCAACATACGGTTGGTACCTTTCCTTATTCGGTCTCGACTCCCTTTATACATTCCTTGAATCCTTGGATAACAACCTGTTTGGATATACTGATACCGAGGGGGCTCCCAATTGGTCGTCCTCGACCCTGATTTTGGATTGATACCTGTTGTGCACATCCGCCCAAGTTACGGTGGGATACTCGATCAAATTTTGCTTCAGCTGCTTTGAAGCTATCGAGCTTCGTTCATTCAAGCCCTGAGTGAAGGCTTGCACTGACCAGTCATGGGAGACTAGTGGTAATTCCATTCACTCCATCTGAAAACGGGATACGAACTCCCTTAGCATCTTGTTTTCTCTTTGTTTAATTTTGAAGACATCAGACTTCCTTGTAGCGACCTTAATGACACCAGCATGTGCCTTCACAAAAGAGTCCGCCAACATGGCAAACGAATCTACTGAGTTTGGGAGGAGGTTATGATACCACACATGTCCCCCTTGGACAGTGTTTCTCCAAACTTCTTCAACAAGAGTGACTCGATCTCGTCGTCTTTTAAGTCATTCCCTTTTATACCACAGGTATAAGTGGTAATATGCTCATTGGGATTTGTGGTCCCATTGAACTTTGGGATATTGGACATCCTGAACTTCTTCGGAATGGGATTCGTAGCCGCACCCGATGGAAATGGTTTCTGCATGAACTTCTTCGAATCTACCCCCTTCAAAATCGGAGGTGCGTCTGGGATCTGATCGACCCTCGAGTTATAGGTTTCCACTTTTTTGTCATTGGCCTCGATATTATTTTCTCCTATTCCAATACTTTTGGTGAGGTCCTCGAGCATTTTCATAATAGTAGGGTTTGTTCCTGACCCATTATTGCTCCATCTTTCTGGTGCTGGCTCAACTCGAGGAGCTGTTTCCGATCTTGTTGTGCTAGAGATCTTTTGTTGGCTCTGCAGCTGAGCAAAAGCCACTTGCTGTGATTGTAACATTTCAAAGATGACCTATAGGCTAACTTCTCTTTCTTCCAGAGCTTGTGTTCTTTGCGCTTCATGTTGGTCACCTCCGCGCACACTTCTGTCGGTATATATGTCTACATCAACATGCAAAGCATTGCGCGAGCCTACATCAACGAGGATTTGTGCTGGTGCTACCCCAGGATTTATCAGTGGCACATCGGCGACTGAGGCAGTAGCACTGTTCTCTCCATGGAGCTCAAGACCGTTGTTTCCATGTGCATTTGTTGAGTTAGACATTTTTTGACCTGAAATCAAAGGATCTTGGACAAGAAAAAGTGTGAAAAATAACTTGTGTTTTCAGAAAACTAGCACCAAAACAATCACTATTATTTTTAGCTCCACGGTGGGCGCCAAACTGTTTACCTTGAAAATGGTATTAATAATTATATTTGATTTGTGGTTCCAAAAAAATATGATTTATCTAATACTAGTTAATAATTGAAAGATGATAAGTGTAAGTAAGGAAAATGAGATAAGGAAACCAAAGTTGTCACAAAGCTAGGGCCTCGAGCTCACTAGAACTAGGGACCTCGAGGTCAGATTGTAGCAACAAATTAAGAATAATAAATGAAGAGCACTTAATGAGGATTAATAAAGCTGAGAGATAGTGTTGAGCATGAAAAAGGCAGAGAATATTCTATTGCAGTAAATGTTGTCTCTTACAAGAATGTTTGGGGTCCCCTTTATATAGGAGGGGTGAATCCCAACATAGTACATGTCTAATTATGACAGCGAAATGCTATTGGTACAACTGTATAACGCCCTTGTACGGACTTGTACTATCTTTACTGACCTTATCATCTCTAACCACGTGTTCTTGGGAAATTCCCGTCTTTCCATGACGGTCATCGATTCTATACTGCTTCGAGCCAGGTCGTGGTGAGCCTTTGATATGCTTCCTCGAGGTATGCACTTTGGGGCCGAACTTCAGACTCTACTCCAAGCCCTTCGAGATTGGTCTTGACATGCCATAGAGGCCTCGATATCGGGGTCCCTAATATCGACCGTATACAATACCTTGAAGTCTTCAATCCGAACTCAACTCACTAGTGCCTGGGCTGGTAAGAGGTACCTGGATTTGCACAAAAGGATGTGCAGAAGCATAACATGAGTACACCACAACGGTACCTAGCAAGTTCCAAGCTTAACCTCAGTAGAGTAGTGACGAGGTCAGGTCAAGGCCCTACTGGAATAAATAAGAAATCTAAACAGGTTTATAATAATGTGATAATGATAAACGATGGAAATGAGACAATGAAGAGATATTCCAAGAATAACTACACTGAACTAAGGCAAATAAGGCATCACAAAAGAAAACAAGGAATAATATGCAAAGAAAACAAAACAACCAAACCACAAGTGATGTAATTGAAAAGTATCAACAAGAATCACTACCGTGGTACCGCCTCGTAGTCTCAGATTACAAAACAATTCACAATCTTTCCGTATATCACTGCGTGAACCTTGCATTTAGTTTTAAAAATCATTTTTCCCGAAATAGCTTCCCGCATTTTAGCCCACCTTATCACACCGCGTGGCTTAAAGTAGTTCCTCTACTAGAAACATGCGTATCAAACCCACCCTTCTCTAACTGCATGCGTTTCACCCCTAATCCTAATACATCCACATGCGTATCAATACACAACATATCACAATTCGTACCTCAAGTGACCAATATCACAACTTGCCAAAGAAGTTACCAATAATAGTGTTTCCACAATAAATATCCCATAACAACTTCAAGTAAGGAACTCAATGGTTAAATAATGAATAAGGAATAGAGAAAGCAATAACTTCAACTAAACATATAAAGGCAATTAACAAGTAAGAGATAAGACAAGTATAGCATGTGAAGGTAGACTAATGATGATGAAGATAACATATTATGATAACTCAATTAAAGGCATGAAAAGAATCTACATACCTATAACCGGTCAATTACCACATTTAGCTCGTGTATAAACAAATCTCTTTGCGTACACGGCTTCCGCATATCACAATTAACACAAACAACACCAATCCAAAGGGATAACTCCTCAACACAAAGTTAGGCAAGACACTTACCTCAAAACACGCTAACTCAATCCACTGGTAAGCCTTTCCCTCGATTATCCAACTCTGAACGGCCCGAATCTAGCCAAATCAACTTCATACCATAAATATAAACTATAGGAAGCTATTCCGAATAATAAAGATGCAAATAAGAAGTCAAATAAAAAAGTCAACCCCAGGCCCACGTCTCAGAACCCGACCAAAATTACAAATTCCAAACACCCATTTGATAGTGAGAATTACTCAAATCCGACTTCAAATCGCCTTTCAAATCCCCAGAATTTAGTCTAAGAAGTTTTACAAATTTTCCCAAATTTTCTAACTCAAATCACTAATTAAATGATGAAATTTAACAATGGATTCAAGTAATATAGCCAAATTTGGGTTAGAATCACTTACCCCGATGATTTCAATGTAAATCCCTCGAACAATCGCTTCAAATAGAGATTTCTAGGTCGAAAGATGGAAAATGAAATAAAACCCTCGACCAAAGCCTTTTTCTGTTCAGCGAATTCGTATATGCAAACTCATGGTTGCATCTGCGGCTCCTCACCAACTGAATTTCCCTTGCAGGTGCGGTCTTCACAAAGGTCCGACACCCTCATCTTCTATCGACAAAACGCGCATCTGCTCCTACGGACTCGCATATGTGGAAATCTCCTCGCATCTACAGTCATAGCCAAGCCCACTTAAGGCTACTTCTGCTATGGCCCCTTCACACCTGCGTGTCCGCACTGCGACCAAACCCCTCACAGGTACGATGACACTAGAACAACATCACTTCAGTAAAATACTAAGTCCAAAAATGATCCATTTTTTACCCGATTCACACCTAGGGCCCCCTAGACCCCGTCCGAATATACCAACAAGTTACATAACACATAACACCTACTTGAGGCCTGAAATCAAATCAAACAACATCGATTCTACAAATTTTGACCCAATTCAAGCCTATTGAAACTATGAACATCTGACATCCAAAACTAACGCCGGATCATACCAAAACAACTCTGGTTGACCTCAAATTTTGAGTGGAAGCCATGAATGACATGACAGACCTATTCCAACTTCCAAAATCGGAATCCAACTCCGATATGAATAAAGTAAACTACAATTAAACTTTTCAACCTTCCAAACTTTCAACTTTCTAACTTTCGCCAATTCAAGTGGAAACGACCTACGGACCTCCAAATCAACATCCAGACACGCTTCTAAGTCCAAAATAACACTATTGAGCTATTAGAACCTTCAAAACTCCATTCTAGAGTCAACAACACAAAAGTCAACTTGCAGTCAACTCTTTCAACTTAAGCCTCTAACTTAGGGACTATGTGTCACAATTTCACTCAGAAACTCACCCGAAAATAAAACCAAATACTCAGGTAGGTCACATAACCATAATAAAACATAGAGGAGGCACTAAATAGGGGATCAGGGATAAAATACTCAAAATGACTGGCTGGGTCGTTACATCATCCATCTCTTAAAACAAACATTTATCCTCGAACGAGTATAGAGACATACTTGATGTGGTGAAAAGATGAAGATAACGACTATGCATATCATGCTCGATATCCCAAGTTGCCTCCTCGACTAGTTGACCTTTTCACTAAACCTTCACTAAAGCAATTCTCTTCGACCTCAACTTTCAGACCCGCCTGTCTAAGATGGCCACTGGCTCCTCAACTTAAGACAAATCCCTGCCCAACTGGACTGAGCTGAAATCCAATACATGAGATGGATCACCGTGATACTTACGGAGCAAAGAAACATGGAGTAACAAATGAACTACAACTAGACTAGGTGGCAATGAAAGCTTGTAGGTCACCTCTCCAATCCTCTCATGAATCTCAAATGGTCTGATATACCTAGGTCTCAACTTGACCATCTTCCCGAACCTCATAACACCTTCATGGTAGAAACCCGGAGCAAGACCTATTCTCCAACCATGAATACAACATCACAAACCTTCCGATCCACATAAGTCTTTTGTCCAGATTGGGTGTAGGAAGTCGATCCTAAATCATTTTAATCTTTTCCAAAGCATCCTGAACCAAGTTAGTACCCAATAGCCTAGCCTCACCCGGATCAGACCAACCCACCGGAGACTGACACCGCCTCCATTACAAGGCCTCATACGGAGCCATATGAGTACTTGACTGGTAGCTGTTGTTGTAGGCAAATTTTGCAAGCGGCAAGCACTAATCCCAAGAATCCTCAAACTCCATGATACATGCACGAAGAATATCCTCCAATATCTAAATAGTGCGCTTGGACTGTCTGTCCGACTAAGGGTGAAATGTTGTACTCAACTCAACCCGTATGCCTAACTCACACTGTACGACCTTCCAGAATCACGTTGTAAATTGCGTACCCTGGTTAGAGATGATGGATACTAGCACCCCATGAAGTCTGACAATCTCGCGAATATAGACCTGAGCCAGCTGCTTTGAAGAATAAGTAGTCACCACTGGAATGAAATGAGCCGACTTGGTCAACCTATCCATAATCACCCATACTGCATGAAACTTCTTCTAAGTTCGTGGGAGCCCAACAATGATATCCATGGTAACTCGCTCCTATTTACACTCGGGAATCTCAAGCCTCTAAAGCAACCTACCTGGCCGCTGATGCTCATGGTTCACCTGCTGACAATTTAGACACCGAGCTACATACTCCACTGTGTCTTTCTTCTTCCTCCTCCACCAATAGTTCTGCCTTAAGTCCTGATACATCTGCAGCACCTGGATGAATGGAGTATCGCAAACTATGGGTCCCTCGAGGAATCAACTCATGCTACCCGTCCACATTGGGCATACATAGCCGGCCCTGCACCTGCAACACACCGTCATTCCAAATACTAACCTCCTTGGCATCGCCGTGCTGAACCATGTCCTTGAGGACAAACAAACGGGGGTCATTATATTGACGCTATTTTATGCGATCATATAGAGAAGTCCGAGAAACCTTGCAGGCCAGAACTCAACCCGCCTCCGAAACATCCAATCTAACATACTAGTTGGCCAAGGCCTGAACATCCAACACTAATGGCCTCTACACTGCCAGTAGATATCATAAACTGCCCAAACTCTCCTCCTTTTGGCTCAAGGCATTGGCCACCACATTGTCCTTTACAGAATGATATAGAATGGTGATATCATATTCCTTAAGCAACTCTAACCATCTCTGTTGCCGCAAGTTAAGATTATTTTGTTTGAACAAATGTTGTAGACTCCGGTAGTTGGTATGGACCTCACACAGGACACCGTAAAAATAGTGCCTCCAAATCTTTAAGGCATGACTAATAACTGCTAAATCCAGGTCGTGGATAGGATAATTCTTCTCATGCACCTTCGGATGTCTAGACGTGTAGGCAATCACCCTACTGTCTTGCATCAACATCATGCCGAGGCCAATACGTGACGCATCACAGTACACAATGTAAGACCTCGAACCCGTTGGCAACACTAACACCGGGGCTGAAGTCAAAGGAGTTTTGAGCTTTAGAGAGCTCTCATCACAATCCTCAGTCCATCTGAACGGAACACCCTTCTTGGCCAATCTTGTCGTAGGTGAAGCAATAGATGAGAAACCCTCTACGAAATGTCAGTAATACCTTTCCAAACCAAGAAAACTTTGGATGTCAGTGGCTGAAGACGGTCTGGGCCAACTTTACATTTCTTCAATCTTCTTCGAATTTACCTTTATCCCCTCACTTGACACCATGTGTCCTAAAAACGCCACTTAATCAAGCTAGAATTCACACTTTGAAAATTTTGCATACAACTTCTTTTCTCTCAAGTCCTGGAGTACAATCCTCAAATGCTGCTCAAGACCCTCTCGGCTCCGGGAGTACACCAAGATATCATCAATAAACACAATGACGAATGAGTCACGATATTGTTGGAATACACTATTCCTCAAGTGCATGAATGCTGTAGGGCGTTTGTTAGCCCAAGTGACATCACAAGGAACTTGTAATGACCATACCGAGTCCTGAAGACAGTCTTCAGAATATTCGTAGCCCGAATCTTTAGCTGGTGATAACCTGACCGCAAATCAATCTTTGAGAACACTCTGGCACCCGATAAATTATCAAATAGATCATCAATGCGTGGCAATGGATACATGTTCTTCACTGTTGGCTTGTTCAACTGTCGATAATCAATACACATGTGAATAGAACCATCATTCTTCTTTATAAACAAGACCGGAGCGCCCCCAAGGTGACATACTATGCCGAATGAAACCCTTATCAAGCAAATCTTGCAACTACTTCTTTAACTTCTTAATTCCGCTAGGGCCATACGATATAGGGGAATAGAAATGGGCTGAGTTCCCGATAAGAAGTCAATACCAAAATTGATATCCCTATTGGGCAGCATGCCCAGAAGATTCGCCGGAAATACATCTTGATAGCCCCTCACTTCCGGAATTGACTCAATGGTAGGAGTATCAACACTGACTTCTCTCACAAAGGCTACATATGCCTCACACCCCTTCCCAACCATCCAATATGCCTTGAAGAAGGACACCACTCTGCTAGGAACATTATCCAAAGTATCCCTCCACTCCAACTGCGGCAAACCTAGCATAGCCAACGTCACAGTCTTGGTGTGACAATCAAGAATAACATGATAAGGCGACAACCAGTCCATGCCAAAATAACATAAAAGTCTACCATACTGAGCAACAATAGATCAACTCTGGTCTCAAAACCACCAAGAACAACTAAACACGACCGATATACACGGTTCCCACAGGCTTGGACACATAAACAGGAGAACTCAAAGAATACAGGATATAACCAAATATAGAGCAAAGTAAGATGATACATATGAATAAGTGGATCCTAGATCAAATAAGACTGATTCATTTCTAGGACAAACTGGTACAATACCTGTGATTACTAATTATGATGAAACGCCTCCGCCCTACTCAGAAGAGCATTACATGAGGCCTGACCTCTCCCTCTAGGGCGACCCCTACCCTCCTGACCTCCACCCCGCGCTGGATGAGTAAATGGAGTGGCAACTGGTCGATAACCACGACCCGAGAAGTAACCCCGTGGAATATGTGGAGCATGAGTAGTCTGTGGAGGTGCACCCCTCCTGAGTCTGGGGCAGTCCCTCACCATGTGATGAGTATCACCACATTCAAAACAAGATCTTGGAGGACATGGCTACTGAAACTGGCTTGGGCTTGGTCGGCTGGATTGACCACTAAAAGCACCCCGTACATGAGGGGCACTAGACAGTGGCAGTGCATAATGGGCAGCCCGAACCTTGGAGTCGCTAGAATACCACTAGAAGCTGGAAGTGCTGAATAAACTGGACAACTCACATAACCTCTATGATAGGCTGTAACTAGGGCACGAACACCATTATGTATCACAATCTCGAAGCCTCTTGGCCTCCCTATCCTCTCTCTCCCAGCCATGCATACCCTCTAATCCTGAGCAATCTCAACCACCTACTGGTATGGGGTATCAGTCTCCAACTTTTGAGCCAAGCCTAATATAATACCATAGTTGAGTCCCTCGATAAATAAATGGACTCGCTCGCTGACTGTGGAAACTAAGGCAAGTGCATGTCTGTACAACTCGCTGAATATGACCGCATACTCTAATATATCCATAACACACTGGCACAACTGCTAAAACTCCGCGCAACATGCATATTGAAGGCTCTGGGAATGAACTCTCTTAAGAACATCTCTGAAAATTTAGCCGAGGTAAGTGATGCTACCTTGACAGGGCTACTCTTCTCATAAGCCCACCACCACAGGACATGGTATGCTGGTCCCGGTAGTTGCAAAAGAGTGAAAGCCACCTCGCTAGTCTCCTGTATACCCATGGTACAGAGAATACATTGGCACTTCTCCAAATAGCCCTGTGCATCCTTTGTATCTAGGCTGCTGAAAGTAGGAGGATGATACTTCTTGTACCTCTCGAGCCTGAGCTGCTCTCCCTCCAATGTTGTTGCCCTAACCCCGAGTTGAAGTAGGACAACCAACTGCACTGGTATGACCTCTGAGTCCTGGTCCACTTGGACCCTCTGCTCTAGGGTACGAGCTACGGGAGTCTGTTCTCCTCCCCCATCTTGAGATATGGCCGGTTAAGTGGAATCAACCCCGCCTGATCTAGAGTACCAAACATTCTCAAGAACTTGGCGAGAGTCTCCTGAAGTGCAGGGTAGCAGTAGCCACATTAGGTGCCAGCCCCCAACTAGAGCTACTAGTGGATCCTCTGTTGTAGCTAGGGTAGGTGCTCTGGCTGCACCATGTGCCTCTCCTCAGCCTCTACCCAGGCTTCTCGCGGCTCTAGCAGGGGGCGCGGATGTCTGATCGTCAAATCCAGTGGTGCGTGTCCTCACCATATGTGAGAGAATACAAAGACAAAGGTTTAGAATTTGAAGACAACAAATTCGCACGATAAGGAATCAAAGAAGTGAAGCTTTTACTAACAGTTCTATAGCCTCTCGAAGATAAGTATAGATATCTTAGTACCGATCTGCGAGACTTTACTAAACCTTCTTGCGACTTGTAACACCTATGAAGCTAGAGATCTGATACCAACTTGTAACGACCCCAATTTTCCTCTGTAGGATGTCGTGATAGCACCTAATCTCTAAGATTGGGTTAGCCTAACATACATGCGAAAATAATAGAGATAAGATAAAACTCTCGAATAACTCAACAACAAGCATAAAAGAAATCTGGAACTCAACAGAAACAACTCCCCAAAATCCGATGATATAAAGTCACAAGTTCTACAAGAGTATGCTGAACATCCTTATACAACAATATCTATAGAAAGGGAAAAAATGAAATAGAACTAGATAGAGGGTGACTCCAAGGCCTATGGACGCCAACAGTAATACCTTGAAGTCTCCAAATTTGAACCCAACTCATTAGTGACTAGGCTGGTAAGAGGTACATGGATATGCACAAAAGGATGTGCAGAAGCGTAGCATGAGTGCATCACAACGGTACCTAGTAAGTACCAAGCTTAACCTCGGTAGAGTAGTGACGAGGTCATGTCAAGGCCCTATTAGAATAAATAAGAAAACTGAACAGGTATATAACAATGTGATAATGATAAACATTAGAAATGAGACGAAGAAGAGATATACCAAAATTAGCTATCACCGAAGAAATATAGGAATAATATGCCAAGGAAACAAAACAACTAAACCACAAGTGATGTAATAGAAAAGTATCAACAACATTCACTACCGAGGTACCGCCTCGTAGTCTCATATTAAAATACAATTCACAGTCTTTCAATATATCACCACGGGAGCCTTGTATTTAGTTTTAAAAATCATTTTATCTGAAATAGCTTCCCCGTGTTTTAGCCCACCTACCAGAAACACACATATCAAGCCCTCCTTATCTCACAGCATGCGTTTCAACCCCAATCCGTTTACCACTGCATGCATATCAATACACAACATATCACAATTCACACCTCAAGTACCTAATATCACACTGTCCAAAGAAGTCAACAATAATAGTGTTTCCACAATAAATAGCCCTATGGATCAACTACAATATGCACAAGAGTCTCAACAGTAACAACCGAAAGTGAATAACTCGACAAGAATGACATTTCACAACTTAACAACTTTGCCTCAATGTGAATCACGACCTTTATAACTCAATACCAGTTTCAACAATAAGATAATCCAAGAAATAACAACTTCATGTAAGGAACTCAATAGTTAAATAATGAACAAGGAATCGAGAAAGCAAGAACTTCAACTAAACATGTAAAGGAAATTAACAAGTAAGAGATAAGACAAGTAAAGCATGTAAAGGTAGACTAATGATGACAAATATAACACATTATGGTAACTCAATTAAAGGCATGAAAGGAACATAGCTAGAACCAGTCAATTACCATATTTAGCCCGTTTACACACTTTTCACTTTGCGTACATGGCTTCCGCCTATCAAAATTAACACAAACAACACCAAACCTAAGGGGTAATTCCCCCACACAAAGTCAGGCAAGACACTTACCTGAAAACATGCTAACTCAATCTATTAGTAACCCTTTCCCTCGATTATCCAACTTCGAATGATCAGAATCTAGCCAAAGCAACTTCATACCATAAATATAAACTATAGGAAGCTATTTCGAACAATAAAGTTGCAATATTTAAAGATAAATAAAGAGTCAACTCAAAAAGTCAACCCTGGACCAAAATTACAAAATTCGAACACCCATTCGGTAAAGAGGATTTCTCAAATATGACTTCAAATCGCCTTTGAAATCCCCAAAATTTTGTCTAAGAAGTTACTCAGGAGGGCATGTCTTTGACCCAGTACGAGATGAGGTTTTTAGAGTTGGCTTGTTATGCAGTTTGGTTGGTTTCCACTAATAAGAAGAGGATTAAGAGGTTCATTGATGGCCTCACATATTCATTGTGGTTTCTTATGACTCGGGAGGGGGTATCAGGTGCTACTTTCGATGAGGTGGTTGATATTGCTCGGTAGATAGAGATGGTCCATCGTCTGGAGAATGTAGAGAGGGAGGGCAAGAGGCCTTGAGGTTCGAGTGGTTTCAGTGATGTTCCTTCGGGGAGCAGTCCAATCACAACAGGGGTCGTCCTTATAGGCTCGCTCAGATTGCTCGCCCAGTTCACCGTGGTGCATCATCCAGTCATAGTTCATATAGTGCTCGTCAGGGTCAGTCATCTCTCAGTGTCCTTCCAGCTCAGAGTTCATCCATGCTCTATCCGTTCAGGGTTAATCTATGTCGGGTTCTTATATCAGTTATCCCGGTACTTGAGCCCACTTTAGTCCCCACCACCAGCACCATGGAGTTGCATGGAGTTTGGAGAGTTTGGGAATTTGTGGAGGAAGTATCCTCGTTTCTTGGGAGGTCCAGTACAGCAGATGAGTCAGGCTACAACTTCCGCACCAGTTACTTCACCACCCGCCCAGCCAGCTCGGGGTAAGGCTCAGTAGCTAGAGGTCTCCGTGGAGGGGAAGGCCGATAAGGTGGCGGCCAGGCCCAAGTCTATGTTATTCCTACAAGACCAGATGTTGTTGCTTCAGATGCAGTGATCACAAGTATTGTCTCAGTATGCCACAAGGATGCCTCTGTATTATTTTACCCTAGTTCCACTTATTCGTATGTATAATCTTATTTTACCAATTATCTAGATATGCCTCATGAGTTTGTAGTTTCATCTGTTCATGTATCTACGCTAGTGGGTGATATTATTATAGAGGACCATGCATATCGTCGTGTGCAGTGACTATTGTGGGATTGGAGACTAGAGTTGATGTCTTATTGCTTAGCATGGTTGATTTCGACGTTATCTTGAGTATGGATTGGTTATCTCAGTGTCATGTTGTTATGGATTGTCACGCTAAGATCATAACGTTCACGATGCCGGGGTTTCTAAGGATTAAGTGGAGAGGTTCAATAGACTATGTTTCCAGTAGAGTGATTCATATTTGAAGGCCCAACAGATGGTTGGGAAGGGTTGTTTATCCTATTTGGCCTTTGTGAGGGATGTTGGTGCTGGTACTCCTACTATTGATTCTGTTTCGATGGTGCGAGACTTTCCCAATGTGTTTCCACCCGACCTACTGGGCAGGCCGCCCGATAGGGATATTGACTTTGGTATTGATTTGGTGACGGGCACCCAGCTCATTTCTATTCCTCTGTATCGTATGGCACCAGCTGAGTTGAAGGAATTGAAAAACTAGCTTCAGGAACTTCTTGATAAGGGGTTTATTAGGCCCAGTGTACCACCATGGGGTGCACCGATCCTATTTATGAAGAAGAAGGATGGTATTATGTGGATGTGCATCGTCTAGAGGCAGTTGAACAAAGTTACAATCAAGAACAAGTATCCTTTGCCACATATTGATGATATATTTGTCCAGCTTCACGGAGCGAGAGTGTTCTCTAAGATTTATTTGAGGTCTAGGTATCACCAGTTGAAGATTTGGGACTCGGATATTCTAAAGGTGGCATTGAAGACCCGTTATGGTCATTATGAGTTCCTTGTGATGTCTTTTGGGCTGAACAACGCCCAACATCATTCACGCATCCGATGAACAATGTATTTTATCCTTATCTCGACTCGTTTGTCATAATATTCATCGATGATATTCTGGTGTATTCTCGTATCCAGGAGGAGCATGCCCAGCATTTTAGGATTGTGTTGCAGCGGTTGAGGGAGGAGAAAATTTATTCCAAGTTCTATGAATGTGAGTTTTGGATTAGCTCAGTGGCATTCTTGGGAACGTGGTGTCGAGTGAAGGGATTCACGTGGATCTAAAGAAGATAGAGGCAAATTAGAGTTGCCCAGACCGTCCTCAGCTGCGGAGATTTGGATCTTTCTCGGCTTTGCTGGTTATTATCATCACATCGTGTAAGGTTTCTTGTCTATTGTATCACCTTTGACCAAAATGACCCAAAAGGGTGATACTTACAAGTGGTCCAATTCTAGTTTCGCATTTAGCTTCAGGCTCTTATACAATGTATGTGATGCTTCTCAGATTAGTACAAGAAGCTAGAGTAATTGCTTATGCTTCACACCAGTTGAAGCCCCATGAGAATAACTACCATGTTCATGATTTTGGAGTTGGATGACATCGTTCATGCATTGAAGATTTGGAGGAATTTATCTTTATGGTGTGTCTTTTGAGGTATTTACGAATCACCAGAATCTTTAGCACTTGTCCAAATTAAAGGATCTAATTTTTAGGTAGCGGAGATGGTTGGAGCTGCTAAAGGATATCACTATTCTGTATAATCCCTGGAAGGCTAATGTGGTGGCCTATACCTTGAGTAGAAAGGCGGTGATTATGGGTAGCCTTGCATTCATTCCTATAGGTGAGAGACCTCTTGTAGTTAATGTTTAGTCCTTTTCCAACAAGTTCGTGAGATTAGATGTTTCGGTGCCTAGTCGGGTTCTACCTTGTACGGTTTCTCGGTCTTCCTTATATGACCGCATCACGGAGCGCCTGTATAATGATTCTCATTTGCTTGTCCTTAAGGACGCGGTTCAGCACGGTGATGCCAGAGATGTTACTGTTGAGGATGATTGGGTGTTAAGGATGCATGGTCAGGTTTGTGTGCCTAATGTAGATGGGCTACGTGAGTTGATTTTATAGGAGACCCATACCATAGTTTGCGATATTTCATTCATCCAGGTGCCGCGAAGATGTGCAAAGACTTGAGGAAACCCTATTGGTGGAGAAGAATGAAGACGGATATAGTGGGTTTTTTAGCTCAGTGCCTTAACTGTCAGTAGGTAAAGTTTGAGCATCAGAGACCGAGTGGTTTTCTTTAGAGGATAGATATTCCAAAATGGAAATGGGAGCGAATCACCATGGATTTTTTAGTTGGGCTCCCACAAACATCGAGGAAGTTTGATGCCATTTGGGTGATTGTGGATCAGCTGACCAAGTCTGCGCACTTCATTCCAATTGGGACTACTTATTATTTAGAGCGGTTGGATAACTCACGGTCTTCCATTGTCCATCATTTAATATCGGGGCACGCAGTTTACATCACAGTTTTGGAGAGCAGTACAACGAGAGTTGGGGACCAAGGTTGAGTTAAGCACATCATTTTAGCCTCAGACAGACGGCAGTCCGAGCGCACTATCGAGATATTGGAGGATATGCTACGCACTTGTGTCATAGATTTCAGGGGTTCATGGGATTAGTTTCTTCCACTCGTGGAGTTTTCCTGCAATAATAGCTACCAATGGAGTATTCAGATGGCTCTGTATAAGGATTTGTATGAGAGACAATGTTTATCTCTTGTGGGTAGGTTTGAGACTGATCATCTCCCACCTATACCACTAAAGAGTAGCAAGGAAGGGGGGTAGAAGCAGCTTTTACCCGAACGGGTCGGGATCGATTTCCACAGTGAGCTATGTATGTGGGATTTGATTGTCTAAATGATCTAGTGGCATGTCATGCTCTTAATTACACTTCTCATAAAAAGGTTTTTGGAATTATGTTATGATTTAGTCTAAATGAAACTATGAACTAGCTAACTAATATCTTTTTGTGGATTTTCTCAGTTGATAAAGGGACTAGGGTTGTGACTTCCTCCTAGGCAGGTGACTAATAGGGTCTAAAAGACCTTGTGAAATGTGGATGAAAGGCATAACCTCATGTAAAGTTTCTCACCCACTACCTCTCGGTAATATGGGTGACTTTTTCCAATTTGGCCTTCTCAAGCACAATTGGGTGTTTTCATTGATTCACATGAATTGGCTCAAGTCGGGTGTGGCTATCTCTAGCACTCACCCATTTATTGGGGCTATCAATATCTTGAGTTTGCCCCAATACCTTGTTATCTCAATTACCTAGACTAGGGTAATCTTTCTCAAGAGTGACCCTAGTCATTAAGGCTTTAAATAGTGTTTGCAACCACTAAACCTGAGATTTATGCACAAATTAAGCTAAATACCAAACACCCATACACATAATCATCCTAAAATTGAAAACCCATTAATTACCCACACTAGGGTTGGGTCACAACCCTAGATTAAGGGTCTAGATACTCATAATTGAAAAAGAAACACAAGTAGCTGATGAAATTAAGCTCATAAATGTAAAATACAAGATAGAAATTGAAGAACTATTGTGAAAGCTAAGCGAAAATTACTCAAAATAGTCAAAAAGCACTATTCACATGTTCCTCTAATAGCTCATGACCTAAAAAAATGAGATAAAGATCTATTTATACTAGGCTGAAAATATTGGACAAAATTTCTCCTACGGAAAATCTGCTCCCAGCGTATTTCTGAGCGCCGCGGCGGAATGGCTTCCGCTGCAGTGGAATAATGGCCGCTGCAGCGGCCTTGAACTTTGTAACTCTATGATTCCTCCAAATTGCGTCCAACGCAATAACAAAATGCGGTAGCGGTGGCTAGAACGCGGCACCGGAAAAATACCGCTGACCGCAGAAGCTTGAATCCCCACTGCTGCCAACTCTCTAAAGTTTCTCAAACGCGTTCGGAATAATGGATGTTGCAGCGGTAGGTGAACCGCTGTAGCGGAAAAATAGTGCGGACAACGCTTTGCATAGCCTCAAAAACACCTCTATGAAGTTTGACAAGTGGGTCAGCGGATAGAAATTCGCTACAACGGAGTGACAAACGCTGCAGCGGGAAAGTGAGTGTTGCAACGTTTCTGCTGGGTTCAGGTACTTTGCAAGTTTTGCTCCTTTTGAGATCTTTTTGGATCAATATTTACAAATCAACTCAATTCCTGCAATTCAAACAACTTTCATCAAAATGTGGGAGTATTGTAGTCAAATTGGCATAAAAACCTAAGAAAATGAGAGTAAATAGTAGTACAAATCACTAGTTATCAACTACCCCAAATTTAAGTCTTTGCTTGTCCTCAAGCAAACAAAATAACTCCCACCTCCGTAACAAGAAAAGAGAAAGTATTTCAGCCATTAAGATGTGATTCATCAAGCTTCAATTGGGACTCACAATTACCCTTTTGACACAAATGAATTATTGACAACATTATGCAATGATTTCCTAGCTCACTAGATCTAGTGTGACATCAAAGCTTCAAGGGTTGACTAAGGTTGTCATAGATCATCTCTCTTTCACGTCAATCACTGTGGATCCCAGACTCTTCCTCCTCTACTTACCTCGGGCTCACCTCACCATAAAGATTGAACTCTCAAAATTGGGTTTATCATGGGGGTGCTCTCTTCACTCTCAAATGAACCCCTCAAGTCCGGCTTTAAGTACCATAAGCTTGCCCCTCGTGTAAATCACCACTAATGTGAGCTCACTCAACTTGAGATCCTATAGGGCTTTGTTGGGATGTAATGGAGTCTTCTTGGATCAAATTTGGTCATGATGAACTTTGGTAGAAAATCTTCCCTTAAGCACTCCAATTTTTCACATTTTTGCACATTTTACACTTGGCTCTTTGAGTCACACATTTTCCTTGGGGAACTTAGAGAGACTCATAGTCACTCTTTCTTTTACTTTGGGCTCATTTTCCTCCCTTTTATTTCTTTTCCATCATCTCAACCTCTTTTTCAAGCTTTTGCTTTTCTTTTGATTTTCCTCTCACCCTTTTTCTTTTCTTTTTGGTTCATTTTGCTTTTCAACCTTTCCTGTGGCCCGTTTTTTATAACCAAGTTTTTCATCACTATGCATTTCCTCGTCTCTCCCCCAAACTTATGATTTTTGCCTATTCTTCATCAAGAGTGTTCAAGGAAAGAATGGGTGCCAAGAGAGGGTTGTTAGAGAACGGATGAAGGTTTACAATGTGGTTTTTGAACAAATCGGCTCAGGCTCAAAAGGGGTTGACTAGGGATCTGCTCAAGGTAGGCTAAAAAGGTCTTTCAATTTCAGTAGGGAGTCATGGAAGGCCTATGATCATCTCACAAGTCGAGCTCACTTAAGATTTCGCCTAGAAAAACACTCGGGGCAAGTTCTAGACTTTTAGGCACGACACTCGGGATACGCAATTTTGAATCTCACCTCACAAGCCTTAGGATTGTTAAAGAGTGTCAGGTCGAGGGCCCACAACAATCTTGGTTCAAATTGAAACCTCAAATATGGCCATGAACACACCACCTGACGACAGTTTTAGTCAACTCAAGACTCTAAGGGTCACAACTAGAACTAGCCTCATTTGTAATCTGTCTTTAACCATAAGGTCAAAGGTAAATCTGTTGGTGCAAAGTGAAGCTCTAGTTCAATCGAATTTATTCACTACTACTGAAACGAAAGAAAACAAAAAACAAAAACAAAAACAAAAACGAAAAACTGACTCAATCCCTTAAGAAGGTCATCACACCGTCTGTCTTAGGGAAGAGACACCCGGTTCGCACACTTTCCACCCCTGGAAAGAGTCGTGGCCTTAAGAAAACGAGGGTCTTATTGACAGCGCAAAAAGGAAAAGAAGAAGTTACAAATTAAAAAGAAGCTACTAAATGAAATAATAAGTTAGACTACAAATGGAAAAAGCTAAAGAAGTTATAAAGTAGAAAATACGAAAATCAGAAATGAATATTTACAATAGGGGCTGAATATATACATATGATAGGGTAAGGAATCTGAATATATACATACCAAAATTAAAAGTTTGGGAATGTAAATAAGATAAAGAAAAAAGAGTATTAACAATTATTACAACCCAAAATCATCAAATTGTCTGAAAATATCACTACCAAATAGAGGCCACCCTCTCCAATAAAAACTAGCATTGTCCTCAATGCTAACTAGCCAAAAATAAATCAGGGGAGAAGGGTGAGAGAGAGTAAAAGGAAACCCCCTATGGTGCCTAAGGCTGCATAGGAGAAGGGTCAACTGGGGATGATGAAGAAGGCACTGTGCTAGTGATAGTGGCAGGGTCCTGTGGCTGCATGGATGTCTGGCCCTCGGGCTCCTCTAGCTGAATCTCCATGTCCTCCGTCCAGGGGATGTCATTCCTATGAACTGGAGGTGGTGGAAGGTCTGCCTCATCAACAAGCATAGCCTAGTCAGTGGGTTCTGACTCTCCTAGCAAAAGATCAGGGGGGATGTCCCTCGCAGCAGCGACCTTTGCTACCTCCTTCACCAAAGAAGCTTGAGTCTCCTGCGTCTTCTTCTATACCTTCTTCATATCATCTTGGGACTTTTTCATCCTCTTCACATACTTTCCCAAATAAGTGATCTCCTTTTGTTGCTTTGCTAGTGTCTCCAATATTTTCTTTTGGTTCTCCACCACGCTCATCAATGTTTCCTCCAGACTAGGAGGCAATGCCACAGGTGCCGGAGCTGACTGGGCTGCAACTGTAGAAGAAAGATCATTAAGCATAGAGGAAGCTACATGCAGCCAATTGGTGATACCAACTAGAGTCTGAGACACTTTCAGGGCTATCTAAGGATAGGTGGATGATGATGGCACTGAGACTAGTATGGGCATAGCAAAATCTGATGGAGGATCAGGGACAACAACAACAATAGGTCCCTCAGAAGTAATGGAGCCTTCAGGAGCAGCGGAAGGCTCTATGGCTGTCGAAGTACAAGGGGCTGCAGAGGTGGAGGCTTTCCCTTTTTGCTTGGGGTTGTCTAACCCCTTCAAACTGTACCAAGAGAAAGCAGTCTGGAGCTTCACAAATGTATCAAAATCCCTCCTCTCAACCTCGTTGCCACGAAAATACATAGTCAGGAAATGAGGAAAAGGATAAGAGGCCTCATTCTTCTTCACAACCCACTCTATCACCCTGCACATGATATTCTCGATGTCAATCAGGATACTGTACATAATAGCACCCACTATCACCACCCTTGAAAGGGGCATATCGATGTCATGAAGTATTGGGTCTATCCTGCCGCACACAAATGTAGCCCATCCCTTGGCCTCAAAACTCAATGTGTTCCTTCTGATGGGGTGCCTACAAGCAACCAATCTGGTGTAGTCCCTAGGGTAGCTAGGACTGAGGCCAACCATGGGCGAGCAAAATCTTTAATATTCACCTTCTCCAAGTACCGAGTCCCATCAACATCCTCGAAACCCGCATATTCATTAAAAGCTCTTCCATTGTACATAATTTTCTGGTTGCGAGCTTTGGTGAGGTATGTGTCCTTTTTGGTGAAAGCCACATTGGTATAGAACTATTTCACCATATACTCATTGGAATCAAC
The DNA here is from genome assembly GCA_005239535.1 of Nicotiana rustica. Taxonomy (NCBI): domain Eukaryota; kingdom Viridiplantae; phylum Streptophyta; class Magnoliopsida; order Solanales; family Solanaceae; genus Nicotiana; species Nicotiana rustica. Next base: position 27,881 of record ML511144.1, read on the forward strand.
CACCTTGGCATTGAAGAGGTCCCGCCCCTCCCTTTCTAAAAACTGCTTTCTCACATTGGGATGGAGGGGAAGAAGGTCCTTGATGATGAAGGGCCTTTCCGGGATGAGAGATCTCTGGGGCCACCATTCTCTAAACTGGTGATAGGCAGATTCAGAGACAAACCGGTCCTGCCACACTGAAGGGTCCCTAGTTATGAGTACTCCAGCCATCTGTACTTGAGTGTCTCCACCCCTTCCATCATCAGGACCCTCGTCTGAGCTATCGAGGTTGAAGGAAGGAGGAGCTGCTGATTGGGCTGTTGAATGGGCTGCTGCACCTGTGCCCTCAGAAGAAGTGGCTGAATGAATAGAGGAGTCGTCAGAAGACTCGGAGCTAGTGGGCTCGTTGATCAGTCTCCTTGGATTTGCTAATGCAGCTGCTAACGCTGCTCCACTCTGTCCTTCCGAAGCTTCCGGGAGGGCAAGTATTCACTAGACTCTGATTCTGAAAGACTTGTTCTTTTCCTCTTTTGTTTCTTTCCAATTGCTTGTGTCGGGCCCAATGGGTTTTGTTGTCTTCCTTTGCCTCGACCCCTTGAAGGGTCGCCTCTCCCGGGTTGCTTTTCAGGTCCTACCCTTGATCTGACCATTCTCTGCAAACATGTCACAAACATTGTTAATACATTGTACATAAGTACCAAATAGAATCTCAGAAGCAGTGAATGAAACAGTGCACATAGAACAAATCAGATGTTAGAGAAAAAGAACCGCTGCAGCGGAATGGTCACCACTGACAGCGGACTTTTGACCGCTGCAGTGGAACTTGGGGAATCAGACCACCCCTCTCTAAATCTAGAAAATGTGGACCGCTGCAGCGTTAGGCCACCGCTGACAGCGGAATTCTGGCCGCTGCAGCGGGAATTGAAAAACTTTGAGAGTGAACTCTCTGGTCTAAGGAAACACGGACTGCACATTTTGTTCCGCTGCGGCGTACACAGGTTCGCTGTCAGCGGATTTTTGAAATGCTGCAGCGGAATCCTTGTATTGACAATGTATGATTTTGGACCTCCGCTGTCAGCGAAATTTTGAAACGCTGCAGCGAAGGTCGTCATAACAGTGCACTCAGGGCTAGGGCTTATCATTTTTTCAAAAACTTTCACAAAAACATCAATATGAAGAAACATTTACCCACATAGATACCCAGAAAGCATTACCCCACAATTAGAACACACATTGAAGATGCAATTTCAGTTATTAGGGTTGCACTAAGTGTAAACAAAAAGCAAACAAAAGAAAAACATCGTAAAACAACCTAAACTGAGAACAAATACTATACTAAAAATAAATCATGATAACATACCGGTAATTTAATGAAGATGAAGGATGACAAGGGATGAAATTAAGGGCTTGGATGAACAGTGAAAAAGTAATGAGCAGTAACTTTTGTTGGGTGGTAAGAAAATGAGCGAAAAGGGTAAATATGAGGGTCCCTTAGTATATATACTAGAGTGTGGGATCCACGACCGCCTTACTAGCGCGGCAGCGGAGTTTTACCACTGACCATGCTTTTGCTTTTTTGGATTTACTGATTCTTAGCCTTTACCGCTGCAGCAAAATTCTGTCGTTGTAGCGGAAGGCACTCCGTGGCCGCGAAACTTTGAATGCTGCAGCGTTATTGAGATTTAGAGAGCTTGAATTTGGGCCCAAATGGACCGCTGTCAGCGACCATTTTACGCTACAACGCTTGGTCACCGTTGACAACGGATTTATGACCGCTGCAACGGAGTTTCTCCACTTTGCTCACTTCCCAGATTATCACCTGCATTGCATCCACCAAGTCCTACATCAACTTTACAACTGGTTAGTTCACAAAAAAAAAATATCCTACCAAAAACAACCAAAAAGAAAGAAAAGAAAACACTTGGGCTTCCTCCCAAGAAGCGTCTGATTTAATGTCGCAGCACAACGCAGGTTACCATGTTTAAAGGAATTTCAGCAAAGCCACCATATGGCTATCATCAAATTTACCTAGATAATGCTTGACCAGGTGCCCATTCACACGAAAAATCTCCCCATTCTTGTTTTTGAGATCAAGAGCACCAAAGGGTGTAACCAATACCACTTCAAATGGACCACTCCACTTGGACTTAAGTTTACCCGGGAAGAGACGAAGCCTAGAATTGAAAAGAAGCACCAAGTCTCCCACTTTGAACTCTCAGTCTTTTGCATATTTGTCGTGCAAGTACTTCATTTTCTCTTTGTACAAAGAAGAACTATCATATGCATGGAATCTAAACTCATCTAGCTCATTGAGGTGGTCAACTCTAAGATTTGTAGTTGTATCCCAATCCAAGTTCAATTTCTTCAATGCCCATAGTTCCTTGTGCTCCAATTCCACCGGAAGATGACATGCTTTGCCATACACCAACGGGTAAGGAGACATACCGATAGGTGTTTTGAAGGTAGTCCGGTAAGCCCAAAGAGCATCATCAAGCTTCCAGGACCAATCAGTCTGATTAGCATTCACTGCCTTGTCCAAAATGTTCTTTATTTCATGATTAGACACTTCAACTTGTCACCTTGCTTGAGGATCGTACGGAGTAGACACTTCGGGCCTAATTGTTGGGCAAAGCCACGGCTTTAACCTATTTTGAAACATAGTCCACCGCCACAAGTATGTAGGTGTTTCCATATGAACTAACAAAGGGCCCCATAAAATCAGTTCCCCAAACATCGAAGATATCCACCTCAAGGATTGTAGTGAGAGGCATTTCATCTTTCTTGGATATGCCGCCCATTCTTTGGTATTCATCGCACCGCTTGACCAACTCACTATCATCCTTGTACAAATTAGGCCAAAAGAAACCACAACTTAAGACTTTTGAAGCGTTCCTTTCCCCTCCATTATGACCACCATAAGGTGAGGAGTGGCACAACTCAAGGATTGTTACTTGCTCTTCTTCGGGCACACACCGCCGAATGACACCATCATTGCATATCTTGAACAAATACGGTTCATCCCAATAATTATCCATGCTATCCGGTCTAAGCTTCTTCCTTTGGTTAGAAGAGAGATCAAACGGGACAACACCAGTGACAATGTAGTTGGCGATGTCCGCGAACCATGGCATAGCATGCATAGAGACGGATAGAAGTTGTTCATCCGGGAAGCTATCATTAATCTCAAGACCATCACTTGGCCTCCCTTGCTCTTCTAAACGGGAGAGATGGTCGGCAACTTGGTTCTCACTCCCCTTCCTATCAACGATCTCCAAATCAAACTCTTGAAGCAATAACACCCAGCGCATAAGTCTAGCCTTGGAATCCTTCTTCATCATTAAGTACCAGAGTGCCGCATGGTCGGTGTGAACTATCACCTTAGCGCCCATAAGGTAAGGCCGAAATTTCTCCATTGCAAAGACTATAGCCAAAAACTCTTTGGTGACAGTGTATTTCATTTTGGCGGAGTTCATGGTCTTGCTTGCATAGTAGATGGGGCGAAAGATTTTTCTCACCCTTTCGTCCAAAACCGCCCCCACTGCCACATCACTAGAATCACACATTAGCTCAAAAGGAGAGATCCAATCTGACACGGTGATAATTGGCGTGGTACTTAGCTTTTGCTTCAACAACTCAAATTCTCTCATATAATTTTCATCAAAGTGGAACTTGGCATCTTTTTCCAATAGCTTGCAAAGAGGATTCACCACCTTCGAAAAGTCTTTAATGAAGCGCCGGTAGAACCCTGCATGCCCAATAAAGCTACAGGCTCCCTTCACCGAGGTCGGAGTAGGCAACTTGGAAATGACCTCAATCTTGGAATTGTATACTTCAATTCCATGATTTGAGAATTTGTGGCCCAGAAATATCCCTTCTTCAACCATAAAGTGACATTTTTCCCAGTTGAGCACTAGGTTGGTTTCTTCACAACGGGCAAGGACTTTATCAAGATTTTCCAAGCATTCATCAAAGGAGTCCCCTACCACGATGAAATCATCCATGAATACCTCTAGAAAGTCTTCAACCATATCAGTGAAAATTTCCATCATGCACCAGTGGAATGTAGCGGGTGCATTGCACAATCCAAAAGGCATCCTGGAGAAAGAAAATATCCCACAGGGACAAGTGAAGGTTGTATTTTCTTGGTCTTCTGGAGCTATCAAGATTTGATTATAACCGGAATACCCATCCAAGAAGCAACAGAAAGCTCTCCCCGCAAGTCTGTCAAGCATTTGATCAAAGAAAGGCAAAGGGAAATGATCCTTGCGGGCCACCTTGTTTAATTTGCGGTAATCCATGCATACCCGCCATCCAATGACTGTCCTTGTTGGAATAAGTTCATTCTTGTCTTTTTGAACCACGGTCATGCCACCCTTTTTTGGAACACATTGGACTGGAGAAGTCCAAGCACTATCAGAGATTGGGTAGACGACCCCAACATCGAGCCACTTGATTATCTCTTTCTTGATAACCTCTTGCATTGCCTCATTTAGCCTCCGTTGGTGTTCTACAAAAAGCTTTGCTCCATCCTCAAGAATTATCTTGTTCATACAAAATGCGGGGCTTATACCCCGAATATCAGCAAGTGTCCACCCTATGACCTTCTTCCTCCTTTTTATCGCTTTTTGAGTAGAGTCTACCTGCAATTTGGTTAGGCAAGATGAAAGTATAACATGTAAAGTACGAGAGGAACCCAGGAATTCATACCTGAGGTGTGGTGGAAGTGGCTTCAACTCCAAGGTAGTTGGCTCTTCAATTGAAGGCTTTGTCAGAGGAGTTTTCCGATTCTCCAAATACAAGGATAACTTTCGAGGACCATATGAATAAGAACCCATGCCTTGTAGAGCATTGGTACACTCGATCAAGCCATCCACCACAATATCATCATGGTTTAATAAAGATGCTTCCACGGGGTCGTCAACATTTATCATTGAGCTTGTTTCATCGATAATGACTTGGGTGACAAGGTCCATGAAAGAACACACCTTCGTGATATTGGGTTGGTTCATTGATTTGCAAACGTGGAAAATGACCTTTTCATCGCCCACCCGGAAGGTGAGCTCACCGGCCTCCACGTCAACTAAGGCCTTCCCCATTGCAAGAGAGGGCCTTCCCAAGATAATAGGAACTTCATAATCCACCTCACAATCCAAGATAACAAAATCCGTGGGAAAAATGAACTTTTCAACCCGCACTAACACATCATCAATGATCCTTAGAGGTTGATTCATAGATAGATCCTCCATTTGAAGTCGCATGGAATTATCCCTAGGTTGACCGATTCCCAAGGTTTTGAAGACCGAATATGGCATCAAATTGATTCTAGCTCCCAAGTCGCACAATCTTGGCAAATTCCGCGCTACCAATTGTACAAGGAATGGTGAATGCCCGGGGTCTTCAAGCTTGGGTGCCATTGAGTGCACTATTGCACTCACTTGATGAGTCATCTTTATAGTCTCGCACTCCATTGACCTTTTCTTTGTGATCAAGTCCTTCATGAACTTGGCATACCCGGGCATTTGCTCTAGTGCTTCAACCAAAGGAACATTGATGTATAAGCTCTTCATCATGTCGATGACTTTCTTGAATTGGTTCTCATTCTTTTTCTTTTCCAACCTTTGAGGATAGGGAGGAGGAGGCCTAGGAAATGGTGCCTTTTATTTTGACACAACCGGATTGGGTATGTCAATTACGTGTTCCCTAGAAGGGTTCATGTCACTTTGAAATTCCTCCTCATGGTCATGAATATCAATCCTCACATCACTAGTTGTTGCCTCTTCCACCACATGCTCAACCTAAATCAAAATCTCATCATTTTGCAAGTCATCATCATCACCAACAACTCTTTTCTGCTTTGAATAACTAGACTCACCACCTCGTCCACTTCTTGTGGTCACTTCCATGGCGTGACCGGTATTGTTGTTGTTGTTTCCACCCTTGGGGTTCACCACCGTATCACTAGGTAGTGCTCCCTTCGGGCGTATGTTCAAGGCTTGTGATATTTGTCCCATTTGAACTTCAAGATTTCAAATGGAGGTGTTATGGGAGGCAAGTTGAGCATCCGAATCCGCATTGCGTTCCATCATTTGTTTGAACATTTGCTCATTTCTACCCATGTCATTACTTGAGGAACCTTGGCCTTGTGATTGATAGGGGGTGGATTGTTGGGTTGTTGATACATCGGGGGCCTTTGAAAGCCCGACCCCCGATTTCCATTTCCACCCCAATTGTTGTTCCCGCTCTAATTGTTATTGTTGTTACCTCCCCATTGTTGATTGTTGTTCCCTCAATTGCTTGAGTTGTTAATATTGTTCCAATTGATTTGCTTTTGATTGTTCCCTTGATTGTTCCTTTGTCCTTGAAAATTGTTGGCATACATCACTTCCTCATTTTGCTCATCATAGGAATGTTCGTGATTATACCCACTAAATCCTTGGTCGCATTGTTCATTGTTGTTTTGCTCTTGATTTCCACGAGGCCTTTGCTTGTTCACCAAAAAATTCACCCCCTCCATAGCATGCACTTGCTTCGGCCCTTGTATTTGTTGAAGTTGTGCCTTAGCAAGTTGATTCATGGTGGTGGTAAGTTCAACAATTGCTTGCCCATGGTCTTGAAGCTCTTTGTGGAGGTTGATAACACTTGGATCACCCTGAGGTACATTTTCTCTACTCTGCCATGCTGACAAATTGTCAGCCATTTCATATAAGATGTCACATGCCTTAGTGTAAGTCAGCTTCATAAAGTTTTCTCCCGCAAGTTGGTTGACCACACACTAATTTGTGGTATTTATGACTCGGTAGAAAGTCTGTTTTATCATGGCCTCCGTCATGTCATTATTTGGGCATTCCTTAACCATAGTTCTATAACATTCCCAAATCTCATGAAGAGTCTCATTTAGCGCTTGCTTGAAAGACAATATATCATCTCTTAATGCCGCCATGTACCCAAGAGAGAAACTTGGCAATGAACTTATCCGCCAATTCATCCCATGTAGAGATAGAATGATTGGGGAGTCACTCAAGCCAATCCAGGGCCTTCCCTCGAAGAGAGAAGGGAAATAGTCTGAGCCTCAAGGCATCTTCCGAAACATTTGTTTGCTTACTCCCCCAACATGTGTCCACAAAGCCCTTTAAGTGCTTGTAGGCATTTTGATGGGGAGCTCCCGTGAAGTACCCACGTTGCTCCACGAGTGTCAACATCACATTCGTGATTTGGAAGTTGCCCTCCCGGATTCTAGGCGAGACAATAGCACTTGCATACCCCTCATTTGGAAGTACCCGAGGAGCAACTCTAGGAGGTTGAGGCGGGGGAGGGTCTGGAATATCATCATTAAGATTGGCTTGTCGGCCCCGTCTTGGAGGTGGTACATGATTCTGTTCATCCTCTCCATTGTCATACACCTCCTCCCCCGGAATAACATTTCCCAAAGGATCAGTCATGGGTACCTGTTTTGATTCAAACACACACGTTAACAAACAGAAGGAAAGAAAAACACTCTACACTGCTATTCAAATAGATAGTTAACACCGTTATAACTCCCCGACAACGACGCCAAAAAGTGATCGGCTCCCACCTATACTACTAAAGAGTAGCAAGGAAGGGGGGTCGAAACAGCTTTTACCTGAACGGGTCAGGATAAATTTCCACAGGGAGCTATGTATGTAGGAGTTGATTGTCTAAATGATCTAGTGGCGTGTAATGCTCTTAATTACACTTCTCATAAAAAGGTTTTGGAATTATGATATGATTTAGTCTAAATGAAACTATGAACTAGCTAACTAATATCTTTTTGTGGATTTTCTCAATTGATAAAGGGACTAGGGATGTGACTTCCTCCTAGGAGGGTGACTAATAGGGTCTAAAAGACCTTGTGAAATGTGGATGAAAGACATAACCTCATGTAAAGTTTCTCACCCACTACCTCTCTGTAATATGGGTGACTTTCCCCAATTTGGCCTTCTCTAGCACAATTGGGTGTTTTCATTGATTCACATGAATTGGTTCAAGTCAGGTGTGGCTATCTCTAGAATTCACCCTTTTATTTGGGCTATCAATCTCTTGTGTTTTCCCCAATACCTTGTTAGCTCAATTACCTAGACTTGGGTCATCTTTCTCAAAAGTGACCCTAGTCATTAAGGCTTTAAATAGTGTTTGCAACCACTAAATCTGAGATTTATGCAAAAATTAAGCTAAATACCAAACACCAAAACACATAATCATCCTAAAATTGAAAACCCATTAATTACCCACACTAGGGTTGGGTCAAAACCCTATCTTAAGGGTCTAGCTACTCATAATTAAAGAAGAAACACAAGTAGAAGATGAAATTAAGCTCATAAATGTAAAATACAAGATACAAATTGAAGAACTATTGTGAAAGCTAAGCTAAAATTACTCAAAATAGTCAAAAAGCACTATTCACGTGTTCCTCTAACAACTCATGACCTAAAAATGAGAAAAAGATCTATTTATACTAGGTTGAAAATATTGGACAAAATTGCCCTCACGGAGAATTCGCTCCCACCGTAATTCTGAGCGCCGCGACGGAATGGCTTCCGCTGCAGCGGAATAATGGCTGTTGTAGCTGTCTTGAACTTTGTAACTCTCTAATTCCTCCAAACTGTGTACAGCGGAATAACAAAATGCCGTATTAGTGGCTGGAATGCGGCAGTGGAAAAATACCGCTGACCGCAGATGCTTGAATCCCCATTGCTGCCAACTCTCAGAAGTTTCTCAAACGCGTCTAGCAGAATAATGGATGCTGCAGCAGTAGGTGAACCGCTGCACCGGAAAAATAGTGCGGACAACGCTTTGCATAGCCTCAAAAACACCTCTCTTAAGTTTGACAAGCGAGGCAGCAGACAGAAATCCGCTACAGCGGAGTGACAAACATTATAGCGGAAAAGTGAGTGTTGCAGCGTTTCTGCTGAGTTCAGGGACTTTTCAAGTTTTGCTCCTTTTGAGATCTTTTTGGATCAATATTTACAAATCAACTCAATTCATGCAATTCAAACAACTTGCATCAAAATGTGGGAGTATTGTAGTCAAATTGGCCTAAAACCTAAGAAAATAGGAGTAAATAGTAGTACAAATCACTAGTTATCAGAGCCCAATGAGTCTAGGCTATTGGGTACTCACTTGGTTCGGGATGCTTTGGTCATGGTTAAATTGATTCAGAATCGGCTTCGCAAAGCGCAATCTAGACAAAAAAGTTACACCGATAGGAAGGTTCGAGATGTTTCTTTCATGGTTGGGGAGAAGGTATTGGTCAAGGTTTCACCCTACAAGGGTGTTATGAGGTTTATAAAAAAGGGCAAGTTGAGACCTCAGTATATTGGGCCGTTTGAGGTACTTTAGAGGAACAGGGAGGTGGTTTATGAGCTTGCCTTGTCACCTAGTTTGTCGAGTGTGCATCCAGTGTTTCATGTTTCTTGCTCCGAAAGTATGTCGGCGATCCGTCTTCATGGTTTGGATTTCAGCATGGTTCAGTTGGATGGTTATTTGACTTATAATGTGGAGCCGATGTCTATTTTGGATTGGCAGATTCAAAAGTTGAGGTCAAAGAACATAGATTCAAGGAAGGTACAGTGGAGAGGTCAGCCAGTTGAGGAGGCTACTTGGGAAACCAAGCGAAAAATACGGAGCAAATATTCACGCCTATTTGAGACTCTAGGTATGTTTCTAGACCCCTTCAAGGATGACCGTTTGTTTAAGAGAGGGACAATGTAACGACCCGGACGGTCATTTTGGGAGTTGTAGCCACATTCCCCTATTTACTGCTTATTTAGTGCCTTATAGATGTTATGTGACTTTCCCGGGTAGTCGGTTCGGGGTTGGAGCGATTTTGGAATGCATTGAGACACTAACTCTCAAAGTTGGAATCTTAAGTTGAAAAAGTTGACCGGATGTTGATTTGCGAGTAAACGACTCCGCAATGGAGTTTTGTCGATTCTGCTAGCTCAGTTGGGTGATTTTGGAATTAGGAGTGTGTCTGGATATTGATTTGGAGGTCCATAGTTGAATTAGGCTTGAAAGGAAAAAATTAGAAACTTGGAAGTTTGGCTGAGAGTGGACTTTGTGGTTACCGAGCTTGGATTGGAGTTATATGAGTTGGAGTAGGTCCGCGTTGTTATTTGTGACTTTTGTGCAAAATTTGGGGTAAATCAGATGGGATTTGAGAGATTTCGGCGTCGTTTGTAGACGTTGGAATTTCCTTTGTTTCAATAGGCTTGAATTGGAGTGTGATTCGTGTTTTGATGTTGTTTGAGGTGATTTGAGGGCTCGACTATGTTTCTAGTATGTTTGGTTGGGGTCTTGGGGGCCTCAGGTTGATTTCGGATGGTTAACGGATCGAAAATAGGACTTAGTGCATTGCTGAAGCTGGGAGTTTTCTGGAGGGGTTGGCCGCAAGTGCGACCTGCAAGTGCGGCTGGAGTGGCGCAGAGCAAGATTTGGTATGGTCTTGGGTGTATCGAAAGGTACAGAAAGGATTCTAAAGGTGCGGACGCGCACCTGCTCATGGAGGATCGTAGAAGCAGAAGAAAGCTTAGGGAGGCTGGTCCGCTCAAGCAGACGATTTCCGCAGATGCGCACCCCCAGAAGCGGGATTCGCGACCGTAGAAGTGGTTGGTCGGCATTAGTAACTTCCGAAGATGCGGATGGATGACCACAAAAATGGTGCCGCAGAAGTGGCTAAATGAATAGCAAAAGCGAAAAGGCCGGGCAGAACATTTAAATCCAAGGGTTCGAATTTTTTCTTCATTTTGAACATTTGAAGCTCGAGATTAGGCAATGTTTGATAGGCATTTTGAGGGGTTTCTTGAGGTAAGTCACTTGTGTTCATTTTTAGTCAATAATCTTATTTCCCTATTTAATTTCCCACCTATTTTGTGTGTATTTAAGGTGGAATTTAGGAATTTGAGGTTAGGGATTTGGAGAGTTTGATTTGAGGTTTTGGGTGGTGATTTGGTACCGGATTTTGGTAAATTTGGTATAGCTAGACTCGTGGTTTGATTGGCTTTCGGGTTTTGTGATTTTTATCGAATTTCATGACGTGGGCCCGGGGGCTGGCTTTTGAGTCGACTTTTGATTTTTTAATTAATAACTTAGCATTTTCTTATGGAATTGATCCCTTTAGCCCGTGTTATTGTATCGAACTGTTTGTGGCTAGATTTGAGACATTTGGAGGCCGGTTCGTGAGGCAAGGGTGTGTTGAGTAGGGATTTGCACGGCTTGAGGTAAGTCATAATTCTAAATTTGGTCCAGAGGGTATGAAACCCCATATTGTGTGTCATGTGATTGGTTTTGAGGCGACACACATGGTAGGTGACGGGCGTGTTGGCGTGCATCGTAAGAATGGTGACTTGGTCAATTCCATGGAATTGTGTAGTTGAATAATCTATTGTTATCTATATTTTCTCCACGTGTTATATAAATTGATCTGCAAATCATGTTTAGGTTATGTGTTGGTACTGTAGGGACCCATATAGTCCGTTTTCATGTTAAATTATTTGCTAATTACTGCTTGTAACCAGTCAGAAGTTTACTTGCATATTATATATTAGTCTCTATTGTTCTTTATTGATGCATTATATGATTGTTGTTTGGGCTGATTATCATGATTACTGAGAGCCCAAGAGACTAGAGAGGTTGATTACTGAGTGAGGTCGATGGCTTGATTGTGAGGATATTTATGGAATCGGGCTGCAAGTTGTAACATGTTTTATTGATTTATTCCAATTATTTGCTTGTTATAGCGCTTGGGTTGAAGGAACTCCTCTGGATTCTGTAACACCCCCAGTGAGTGCAGTTAACTATTGAGTGCGAGTGCCGAGTGTCGAGTGACGAGCGATTGAGAGGAAAGAAAGGTTGTGAGGAACGAGTGAATGTGAGGTTGGAGTGCATGGGAGGACTGAGTGGCTACTGCTATCGGATTTTGCACTTGATTTCATAACTGTTGTACTTCAGTTGGCATATTTCATTGTCATGTAATTTTTGAGAGATATTATATCCTGTTTCAACTGAACTTGACATGAATGAACTATTTTGGCCTTAATTGTCGAATTTGAAAGCATGTCTATCTTTCTATGTTGTAATTTCTATAATTGAGTTATATCTGTGAAGCTCGTCACTACATTTAGTCCATTATTTAGTCTTGTTACTTACTTAGTTGGTTGTACTCACACTACACCCTGCACTTTGTGTGCAGATCCAGGTGTTTCTAAACACGGTGGGTGTTGATTTCTTTGCGCAACTTGATCGTTGGATATTCTAAGACACTTGCGTGGCATTCGCAGACCTTGTCTCACCTTCCCTATCTTTCCGCTTTATGTATTTAGTTTTAGTCTTTCATAGACATTATTTTTAGGCTTGTGTTGCGTAGACGCTCAAGTACTCAGTGACACCCTGATGTTAGGAATTTGCGTATATAGTTTTGACTTTCTATCCAGTTTTTGAGAGTTTTGATGATTTAAACATGTGTTATTCTTATTATTCATTTAAAAGTGTTGGAAGTATTTTGAAGTGTCGGCTTGCCTAGTACCATCACGACAGGATAATTTTTGGTCGTGACAATCTACATTACCGGGAATCACTCCTACAAGGTATAAAACACAGAATAAGTATAAAATACTACCAATTAAGGCTCAAACACAAATAAAGTGAAGTGAATTAGAGTACATTATGCGACTAAAACATGTAGTTATTGCCTACCATCAATTCCCCTCTTTTCTTTTTGAAGGCGACTATCTCAAATATTATCTATGCAATTTTGCCTGAAGGAAAGAATCGTGCCAAAAATTTCCTCGCCAGATCATTCCATGAGGTAACTGAATTTATTGGTTCCACCTTCAACCACCTCTTTGTTTCGCCCAACGGAGAGAATGGGAACAATGTGAGCCTCACATAGTCTGGAGTTACTTCGTTAGTGATAAGAGTATCACTAATCTCAAAGAAGATCAGGATGTGTTGTTTTGGATCCTCGTGTTGAAGACCCATAAACTGTGCATTTGCATGTTGTAACTGGATCATGCTCTATTTTAGCTCAAAGAGCACAGTGATTTTAGGCTTCACAATGTTGGAGGTGACATTAGCAATGCTGGGCATCGTCACCTCCTGTACAACCATATGTTGCTCCTCCGCCATGTTCACAAGTAATTGAACAAGTGCTTGAAGATTATTTGTGCCCCTTGCTTATCTCAACCTCCTGTGAAATGTTCTCTCAGGTTCGGGGTCAAAGCCTTGAAGTCTATCTTGGCTTCAGCTCTTTGCATTCAATCAGGGTTTCGAAGAGTAGAGCAACCAATAAGAAACATTAGACTTGACGAAATAATACAACTAAAGTAAAAGCTAGTAAAGTAGTCAATATTCAAGTCCATCCCCGGCAATGGCGCAAAAACTTGTTGCTCCCAAAATCACACGCAAGTATACGTGGTCGTACAAGTAATAAAGTGATAAATCGAGTGTCGAACCCACAGAGACTTGTGTTAACTACCCCCTAGTTTCACCAAGATTAATATTCAGTCGAGTCAATCAGAGTTCGAAAGTGTGATTACACTCATAAATGATTCTATCAAGTGACTAATTAATCAAGCAGTAAACTAGTTGTTGTTTATTCAGTAGAGATGAATATTGCAGGTTGTGATTGATTCACCAATCCTATTACGTTCTAACTAACTCTCCCTTTCATACAATTCGCTCATAATTGCTAATTCATCGAATTGTTCTCATAGTATTCTTCCCAATTACTACTGGCCTATTCAAAATAGATTAATGCCTATATTTCTATGGAATCAATCTTCTAAGAATGCATTAAGATTACGATGTTCGGTTGAGCATGGTGACTAGGTATATTCCGTTCCTAACCACAAATCCACCCCCACTCAGAGTTAAGATCATGTCCTCTTAAATTATTCTCCAATCTAGACGCAACTTTCCCAAGCATAGCATATATACGTGGTCATACAAGTAATAAAGTGATAAATCGAGTGTCGAACCCACAGAGACTTGTGTTAACTACCCCCTAGTTTCACCAAGATTAATATTCAGTCGAGTCAATCAGAGTTCGAAAGTGTGATTACACTCATAAATGATTCTAACAAGTGACTAATTAATCAAGCAGTAAACTAGTTGTTGTTTATTCAGTAGAGATTAATATTGCAGGTTGTGATTGATTCACCAATCCTATTACGTTCTAACTAACTCTCCCTTTCATACAATTCGCTCATAATTCCTAATTCATCGAATAATTGTGCTCATAGTATTCTTCCCAATTACTACTCGCCTATTCAAAATAGATTAATGCCTATATTTCTGTGGAATCAATCTTCTAAGAATGCATTAAGATTACGATGTTCGGTTGAGCATGGTGACTAGGTATATTCCGTTCCTAACCACAAATCCACCCCCACTCAGAGTTAAGATCATGTCCTCTTAAATTATTCTCCAATCTAGACGTAACTTTCCCAAGCATAGCATATATAGTAAATAGAACCTAACAGTTGGACAGACTATTAAGCAATTAATCGTAGAACTAAAGAAAACAACCATATATTAGCAATTGCAATCAAGTTTAATTCAACATCAAACAACAATATTCATGGCTAAATCACAACCCCAAAGCTATGGATTTTAGCCACTCATGATAAGATCAAAACAAACTCACAATTGTCGAATAATTGAGAATACTAAGAAAGATGAAGAAAGACTGAGAATCGTTGCTCTCGAGTGTTCCGCGTGTGTAATTTCATCTGAAAGTGGCGTCTTTTCCCTAAAAATAGGTTTAGGCTTGCTTTTATATG
>ML511144.1:65431-94315 GCA_005239535.1 Nicotiana rustica
GTAAAGAAAATTATTTTCTGAAAAATATAAACGTTTTTGAGAATGAATATCTATATGAAAACCGTGTTACCGAGTACGTATTATAGTTCCGGAGCGCGGAACAAGTTTAATATATGTTATGTGAACTATCTGTGAAATTTGGTATAAAACGGACTTGATTTGACGTTTTTCAGATCAAATATGGGAAATTGAGAGTTAATGAAGTTTTGAGAAAAATTATATAGAACTAAGGATTTCCTTAAATTTGAAATTTGGTTTGGAACGTGATTTTATGTTATCGAGGTCGAAATGTGATTCCGAGAACGGGAATAGTTTCATTATGTAATTTATAACTTGCCTGCAAAATTTGATGTCATTCCGAGTGGTATAGGTCAGTCCGGCGCATTTTTATAGAAATCAAGAACTTGAAGTTTCTTAAGTTATGGTTTTAGGGGTTTTGGGGGGGTGATTTTGAGATTTAGCGATGTTTTGGGTGTTCTGAAGGCTCGAGTGAATCCGTATTATGATTTAGGACTTGTTGGTATATTTGGACGGGGGCTCGGGTGGGCCCAGGTTCTAGGATTATTGCAACGGATTGTATTTTGTTATTATCACTTAATCTCGAAATCTATCTACTTTTGTTGTTAAAAATTATAAATTGTTTCTAGTTATTTATGTTAATTCCATATTAAGATGATAGTGTAATTTTACATGTTGGCTTGTCTAGCGGGTTCAACGTTAGACGCAGTCACTGCCTAAAGGTGGGATTTCGGGTCGTGACATGATATTTCCGATAGACCCTCGACTTAAGAAACACTAAACAAGAAGCAACCAACAATAACAATGACAAGAAGACAAACAAAAACACTATGTGTAATAACAAAGATCTAAAAATAAGAAATACAAGAATACTACAAACAATAGCTGTAAGAATGACATAACATGGAATAACAAAGATCTAGGAACACGAAAAATGTAAAAATAATACTTATACTACATGTAAGGTTAAGAGAAACTCTCGGCTACCTATCAACCTAAAATTCTAATTCTCGACCTCCACACCTTCCTATCGAGGGTCATGTACTCAGTAAGCTGAAGCAACGCCATGTCCTGCCTAATCACCTCTCCCTAATAATTCTTTGGCCTACCTCTACCCTTTCTCAGACCGCCATGGTCAACCACTCACACCTCCTAACTGGGGCATCGATGTTTCTCCTCATCACGTGCCCGAACCATCCCAACCTCGATTCTCGCAATTTGTCTTCCACAAGGGCCACTCACACCTTGTACCTAATAATTTCATTCCTAATCTTATCTTTCCCGATATGCAACATCCATCTCAACTTCCTCAATTCTTCTACTCTCATTTTCTGGACATGGTATTTCTTACTGGCTAACACTCAGCACCATAAAACATAATTGGTCTAACTACCACTCTGTTGAACTTGCCCTTAAGTCTTGGTGGCACATTCTTATCACATAAAACACCATATGCGAGCCTTTATTTCATCTTCTCTTCTCCAATACGATGTGTAACATCCTCGTCAATCTCCATGTTTCCTTGGATAACAGACCCAAGGTTGTTGAAACTATCCCTTTCGGGAATGACTTGTGAGTCAAGCTACACGCCCGCTTTTGCTTTATGCGTCCTCTCACTGAACATGAAAAGGGAACTAAAGCGCATAGTCCTCTAAGGCAATTCGATATAACAGAGTAGAGTGAAACATGAAAAAATAAAGACAATAAGGAAAGTAGAGGAACGAGACAGGTAAAAGCGTCTATCTAATATCATGTAAGAGCATGTAACAATTAAAGGCGTAGAATAGCTAAAAGTATGAAATAAACTAAAACACGTAGCAATTAAAGACATGTAACAAGGGAAGACACATACATCAAGTAAAGCATGTATCATTTACGAGCCTAAGAAGTAATAATATGGAATACGTAAATACATGGAATAATTAAAGATGTAAAATAAAGTAACATAACGCACCATGCATGCTTAAACCCATGACAACACTTATACACTCTCCACCTTTTATATACACCGTCCCCATACATGGATCACGTAAAAATAGACTAATCATGTCCTAATTCCCTCAAATCAAGCTTAACCACGATACATACCTGTTTTCGAAATAATATCAACAACTCAACAGGGTTTCTCTTTAGAACTAACCTCCAAAATACCTGAATAACGAAAAAGGTTTGATCTTTAACATAATTGGAAACGTTAACTCTGGCCTAAGTTATTGAAATGAGAAACTAAGACCAAATCCCGATTACCCATTCATCCCTCAGTCCAAATATGTGATTTGTTTCTATATCCAACCTTAACTTGATGTCTAAATCCCAATACTACAAAATCAATTGTTTCTACCCATAAACCCCAATGTTTACTCTATGAATCTTAAATTTGATAATAAAATTCATGAAAAAGTAATGAAAATTGAATGAAAATAAGTTAAAGTTACTAACCTATGAAGCTGGGAAGAAATTGGTCTCTAAACCTATATGGTGTCTAGGTCTCAAAAAAGATGTAAAATTAGTTAAGTACCAAAATCTCAATATTTTACCCAGCTGCAGGTATCACAATTACGAACTCTTTTTTGCAATTCCAATGTCCGCAAATGCGAATAGCTGGTCGCAATTGCGAACTACCCCCTGAGCTTCCAATATAACAGATGCGATGCTTTGATAACAAATGAGAACCTGGGTTGTCCGCAAATGTGAAGATGTCCCAGACTCCTTTAGTGTTGCAGCTGTAGCCGGACCGTCGCAAATGCGAAGGTTGTACACCTTGCAAATGCAAAATTAGCTTCGCAAATCCGAAGTAGCCACCCCCTTCCCAGTATCGCAAATGCGTGTAGGTCCTCGTAAATGCGAGATCTATAGCCCAGTTACACCAGCATGACAATCAAAGATAGCGTGATACAAAGACAACCAATCCATTCCAAGAATGACCTCAAAATACAATATATCCTGCAAGAAAATATCAACTATAGTATCAAAACCACTAATAGTAACAACACTAGACCGGTATACCAGATCAGCTACTACGGAATCTTATTGTGGACACCAAAACAAGAAGATCAAGACAATCACGAGGCATACTCAAATGCGAACTAAAAATGAAGATATTATATGTATAACTCTGATCAAATAATACAGAAGCATATCCATGACATACTACGATAATAACTGTAACAACTGCATCGCACGACTCAGCCTCAGGCCTAGCTGGAAATGCATAACAATGGGGTTGAGCACCACCAACCTATATTCTACCCCTAGGACGGCCTCTCACTGACTGGCCTCCACGTTTAACTGAATATCCTCTGCCTCATGCTACCTGAACCTTGCATCTAGCTAACTGAGCAGGTGGTGAAGCAACCTGTTTCGAAATCATGGCACGAGTACCCTTACATGACATGCTGCCCTACATCCTAGGATAATACTTCTTAATATGCCTCGCATCCCCGCACTCAAAGTATCCTCTCAGCTGACGTAGCTGCTAAATATGAGACTTACCCTAATGAGATGAATAACCACGGTAATAACTCTGAATTGATGGTGCACTAACAGGAGTTGAAGATGCACTAAATGCTAGTTTCTCAGAACGTGACACACAAGCACTGTGGCTTCCATAAATACCATGTGTGACCTGTAGGAATGAATGTACTGGCCTATTAGAATTGCCTCTACCAAAGGAAGCGCTACTTATAAACGACGCACCACTGAATCCTCAAAAATGATGGGGCCTCTTGTTAGAGGTTGCCTCTCTTTTCTGGACTCCAATGCGCTCAATCCTCCTAGCGATCTCCACTAACCGAGTAAAAGGAATCTTAGTCTCTATGTCTCTGGCTATCTAGAGTCTGATGCCATAAGTAATAGTTATGTTACCCTGTTGTAGGCACTCGAACAAGCTACAGAACTCCTCCATATTGAAGGAAATAAACTTATCCACGAACAAAACTACAAAAATTAAGCCCATGTGAGAGGTGGTGACCCTGCTGGCCTGCCTGCTCGTAAACATGCCACCACTTCTTATTAGAACCAAACATCTAAAATACGGTGAAATCAACTCGGTTTGACTCCACTAGTCTTATGTTGTGCAAAATCTCATGCAATAGTCCAAAATTTCCTAGGGATCTTTTGAAGTTGCACTGCCAATGTGAGGAGGAAACAACTTCGTGAACCTATTTAATCGCCTCAGCTCATAAGCTGACATCGCAGTCTATCATAGGTTGTGCATAAAAAATAGGTTGGACCGCCCTAACTGGTAGAACTCCTAGGGTCCGATAATCGTGATCCATCTACTCAGAAGTATGAGTAACGGGAGTCTGAGCTCCTCCCTTAGCCTCATAAACGGCTGGTTCCACGGGAAACACACCGGCCAGAGCCATATCTCCATGAAAGAAACATTTCATACTGTTACACAGAACCTTCTTGAGGTACCTTGGAAGGGGGATGTAAGGATAAGCAACTGATGTCACTGCAGTTACTGTCCGCCAATAGAGGTCCACTCTGTACGCTAGACGAGATTGACAGTGTCTTACGGGAAAACAGTTGTCAAGAGCAATTGAGAGAACCGAAATGAGAATTGAGAATGAAAGAAAGCTTAATTGCATTAATGAAAGCTATTACGGAAAAGCAACACGGTGTCAAGGGGAAGAGACACTAGTATAGAGAATTGTTTGCTTGCTAAAAAGTTCTATTGCTTGATCCCTCCTAATAGATCTTAAAAAAATGAACCAAAGTTGCAAGACTTGACCTAACTAAGCTAGACAAGCACAATGGAAGTACATGGAATAAAACTACTCTATATTTACAATGAAAAGGACTTAGTTTTCTACAAGGTAGAAGAAGGTCAGTTGTCAGCAACCTTGTCTTTGGCATCAAGATCTGCACGTGCGGCACTGTTGGCATCTGCATGTGGCTGGGCATTAGCGAAGTATATTGGTGGGGTGACAGAGGCACATGCTCACTTGTCACTTGGCACAGCCAAGACCACGGGGCCGTCCGTGGAGCTAGGCATTGAGAGGCTTGCAAGGACGCCACAGAGCGCGTCCAAGGATCATAAGGCATGGTTGGAAAGCCGCCCATGACATTCTACCCCACCTGAGTTGGCGATGTCCTCAGCATCTTACTTGCAAGATAATCATCAATTAGGCTCTTTTAGGCTTTTAGGTTATTTTCCCTCTCCCAAGTATTCTCCTCTGCCTCACAACCCTGCCATTTCACAAAACTCTTGGTGATCCTTCCTTGAGGCGTGTATCACCCGATCATCAAGAATGGCTTCAGCATGCCTTTTGCTGGTTGAATTGGGGCCTCGAATATTGGGTATTGTGAGTTGTCTTCGTGAAGGATCCTCCATGTCTTCCCGAAAAGGTTTCAGAAGGATGACATGGAAGACTGGATGGATATTTCACCAAGCTGGGGTATCCACCCGATATGCAACTTTACCAATGCGCCTTTCATTGGACAAGGGTCTAATGTATTTTTGCAATAGGCGAGGGCCATGGACCCCTGCAAAAAGTACCGCTTTGGAATTTTGACCATCACTTTGTCTCCTACTTGGTATTCAACAAAGCGACAATTTTTATCAACACGCCTCTTCATCCTCTTATGGGCTTTGACCAGATAGCTCCTCACTATCTCCAAATTTTGCTTTCATTCTTTTGAGAAGCTAGCAACTCGAGGAGATTTTGACATGTTTGGTTCATTCATGGTATGTGGGAGCATTGATACCCTGTAACAATTTCAATAGCACTTTTGTTTGTACTAGAGCTCTTTTGTGAATTGAAACATAGTTGAGCAGCATCCAGAACCTTCACCCAATTCTTCTGCGATGCGGTTACAATGTGGTAGAGATATTCCTCCAACATAGCATTGAAACACTCCGTCTGGACATCATATTGCAGATGAAAACTTGAGTTGTGACTCAATTTTTTCCCGAGGCACTTAAAGAGTTGGGTCCAAAAGTTGCTTGTGAAGTGTGAGTCGCGATGACTAACAATGTCTTTGGGCAGGCCCCAATATTTGACGACATGAGTGAAGACGAGTCGAGTTGTATCTTCTCTTGATATATATTGTGGGGATGCAATAAAGGTATCATACTTGAAAAACCGATCCACGACAACCAAGATAGTTGTGAGATCTCCGACCTTGGGCAATTCGGTGATGAAATCCAAGGAAATGCTTTCCCAAGGTCTCTTTGAGAGAGCTAGTGGTTCCAAGAGTTTCGCTTGTGTCAAGTGGTCTAACTTGCCCTTCTGGCATGCCAGACAAGTCCACACATACTGAGCGACATCATCAGCTATTTGAGGCCAATAATATGCACGACGAAGTAATGCCATGGTGCATTCTTCATCGGGATAGACGACCCACAATGTATCGTGACATTTCGCCAGAAGAGTTCTTCGCAGATATCCTCCTTTAGGAACATAAAGTTGATTCCCTTTCACTTTCAGGAAACCATCTTTCATATAAAATTGGAAAGTTTCGCCCTGTCCTACTAGATTAACCAAATACTATGCAGCAGGATCCTTGATGAGCAGATCCTGTATCTAGTCTTTTATGGTGGTGGCTTCTTCGCTCCCCCTTAGGGTGGCGAGTAGGCACACAGATGCTAGTTCAGATCTTCTACTAAGAGCATCAGCAACAAGATTAGTATTCCCACTTCGCTACTCCGGGTTGAAGTGAAATTCCGCTAGTAGTTCCTGTCACCCAACCCGTCGACCATTGAATTTCAGCTGGGTCATGAAATGGATAACATCTGTGTTGTCTGTCTTGGCCACGAATGGGGTTCCCATAAGATAGTGCATCTAAAGGTGTAAGCAATGAACGAAAACTAATAATTCTTTCTCGTGGGCGGCATAGCGTTTCTCTGCATCCTCCAGCTTCCGGCTCTCATACGCTACAGGATGTCCTTCCTGTAGTAAGACTCTGCCAAGAGTATAGTCTGAATCATCCGTTTGTACCTCAAATGGCTTGGCCAAATCAGGGAGGGCCAAGACAGGGCTACTAGAAATAGCCGTTTTTAATGCGTTGTAGGCCTCCGCTCGCCTAGGTCCCAAATCCCAAGGCATGAACTTCTTGAGGAGTTATGTTAATGGCAATGTGATGAGGGAGTAATTCTTCACAAATCACTGATAGAATTTGCATAGGCCAAGGAACGCCCTCAAGGTGTGGATATCCTTGGGCGGCGGCGAATCTGTGATAGCCTTAATCTTTTGTTGGTCTATCTTGATCCTCCCTTCCTCGATGACATGTCCCAAGAAGTCAATCTATTTTTGGGAAAAGGAGCAGTTGGATAGCTTCTCATATAATTCATGCTCCCGCAATCGGTCTAGGACCTTTCGTAAGTGCTCCAGGTGTTCTTCCAGTGTTTGGGTATATACCACAATGTCATCCAAGTAGACCACCACGAATTTGTCAATGTAGTCTCAGAAGACTTGGTTCATCAGGGTGAAAAATGTGGCTGGAGTGTTAGTCAAGCCAAATGGCATAACCAAGAAGTCGCACGACCCATATCTTGTCGCACAGGTCATCTTGTGTTCATCACCCTCTGCATTCTGGACTTGCCAATACCCTATCTTCAAGTCTATTTTGTGAACATCGTCTCACCACCCAGTCTGTCGAACAAGTCTTCCATGAGTGGAATATGGTACTTGTTCTTCATAGTGATTTTGTTTAGAGCTCAGTATTCCACACAGAGTCATAGACTACCATCATATTCTCTTTTGGAATAACACAGGGGATCCATATGGGGATTTGGAGGGCACGATAGTCCCTGTGTCTAGCATTTCTGTCAACTGTCTCCGAAGCTCAGTGAGTTCGGGTTGTGACACTCTATAAGTTGCCCGGGCGGGTGGCTTCACACCCGGCACCAACTCAATCTCATGGTTCACAGTGCGCGTAGGCGGGAGTCTCTTTGGCATATCTTTTGGCATGATGTCTTCAAACTCCAATAGTAGCTCCTTCACGCGTGTAGGAATGGACCCGAGATGCGTTGTATATCTTCAATGCATAGGGTATCTAGGAACGTAGGTTCATGTCTTTTGACTTCCTTCTTCAACTATAAGGCCGAGATATTCTCAGCGGCCATCTTGAAGGGCATGCACGGGATAATGAAGGGCTTGGCCCCATTTGTTCCCATCATCGGTACCATGTCTGCATATGGTACGGGCATGGTGTTGGTTTGCCTAAGGAATTCCAACTCAAATATTAACTTGAAATCATCTATGATCACCACGCGCAGGTTGAATTTTCCTTCGTAATGTCCAAGCGTCACTAGTACTTCTTTGACTATTCCACCCACTGGCTGAGGAGGTGAGTTGATAGCCTTGATACGATCTCTACCCTTTCCTACCACTATACCAAGGTGCTCCACCAAAGTCGAGGCTACGTAGTTTTCACTCGTGTCCATCATCCCCCAAATGAGCTTGCCATTACCTTAATCTCAACGAACATTAAGGTCCCCTCTTGTTTAAGAGGAGTCATCTCATCCGCCTTCTTTTTCCCTTTCTTGGTGATTGGGAAAGGGTCCTTCTTCTTACGAATACCTACACTGTTTCCCGCTAATGCCTCAGAAATAGAGCCAACAATTACATTGAAGGCAACCATTGGTTCGGTCTGGTTCTGCTTCATCACCTGTCCCATCATCAAACTTGCATCAAACAACAGGTCGTCTTGTGTTCATCACCCTCTGCATTCAACAATTGCATTGAAGGGGGCTTTCTCCCCTGATCATTGTTGTTTGACGCAACACTATTGCTGCCTGAGGATGGAGCCTTAGATTTGGTTGCACTCAGATCTCCTCCTCTTCTGCTAGGACCACCATTGCTAGGCTGGCCCCCTTTGTATCCCGCTTGGATAGGCGGTTGAGGCCTATCCTTCTGAGTTTCCACCTGATAGTCCCCAAGGCATTACGCTGCTTGGATCGCCTTGGGTAGGGTATCTACCCTTTGTCTTTGCAGCTCCAAACGGGCATAAGGTTTCAACCCTCTAAGAATGTGAAGAGTTTTTATTTGTCCCCCATTTCACATATGTTTAGCATGAGCACGAATAATTTTCGCACGTAATCCCACACCGCTTTAGTCTAGCTGAGCTCCCATAGCTTTCTCCTTGCATTGTACTCAATATTTTCGGGGAAGAACTATAGGCGTATGGCTGCCATCAGTTCTGCGCATGTCTCTACAGCATATTCACCAGCCCTGATGGCTTCGTACTTCACCCTCCACCAGAGTTTAGCATCACCCTGAAGATATATGGCAGCAATTGCTACTTTCTTAGCTTCTTCTAAGCCCCCACGACATCAAAGTACCGTTCAATGTCGAAAATGAAGTTTTCCACTTCTTTAGCATTTCGAGCTCCACTGTATGGCTTTGGCTTAGGAATTTATAAATTTGTTTTCCACGGGGGCGAGGTTCACATCGCCCCAATTTTGTTTCCACCTCTTCGAAGAAAGCCTGACAAAGCACCATTAACAACATTGAGCTGGCCTATTAAGTTGTCTATAATTTGTTGCTTGGCAGTCACCCTGTCTGCCTTATGTGCCCTGTAGGGTAAATCCTCGGTACACTCCTGTTGGAGGCCCTCGATTTTACCAAAAAGTTTTCTGCCTCTGTGGCTGCCGTTTGTTGGTCTCCTTCAGAGTCGCGACTGATGTTTTCTATGTCAACTTCAATATGGATCATTCTGCGGTCTAGGTCGTCCAACCTTTGCACTAGGTTGGTTTTTAGTTCAGGCACCGTATCCACGATGGGTCGTGATACGCAACCGTCACTTCAAGGGCCGCAAGCGGTCCCCATGATTCACTATGATTAGAAATGGTGGTAATGGCAATGTGTTCCCTCGTCCGATGTCGAGCCTAGGATCTGAAACCAACTGTTATGCGGAGCCTTCCTGAGATTCCTTGGAAGGGAGACGTAAGGCTAAGCAATTGATGTCAGTGCAGTTATTGTCTGCCAACTGAGGTCCCCTCTGTACGCTAGACGAGATTGTTAGTGTCGTACGGGAAAGACCAATGTCAAGAGAAATTGAGATAACATGAATGAAAGAAAGCTTGATTATATTAATGAAAGCTATTACAGAAATGTAACATGTTGTTGAGGGGGAGAGACACCGGTACAGAGAATTGTTTGCTTTCTAGAAAGTTTGATTGCTTGATCCCCCCTAATAGTGCTTAAAATAGTTAACCAAAGTTACAAGACTTGACCTAACTAAGCTAGAGAAACATAATGGAAGTACATGGAATAAAACTACTCTATATTTACAATGAAAAGGACTTAGTTTTAGAATAGGTCCGTTGTCAGCAACCTTGTGTTTGGCATCACGATCGGCATGCACGGCGCTGTTGGCATCTTCCTGTAGCTGGGCGACGGCGAGGGATATGAATGGGATGATAGAGTCACATGCGCGCTTGTCACTTGGCGCAACCAAGACCACGGGGTTGTCTGTGGCGCTAGGCATTGGGAGGCTTGCTTGGACGCCATGGGCCGCGTCTAGGGGGTCATGGAGAATGGCTAGAAAGCCGACCATAAGAGTACTAATTCATTTTGAAGCACTGGGGTAGCAATGAACCACTCTTGGACTTAAGTAGGTCCCACTAACTTAACCTTATCAGGAATCTCGTCCTCCTAAGCAAATTGAGGCTTGACAGTGGGTGTTGTTACGCATGCTCTAGCTGAGCTCCACCTTCCCTCTACATCTACTCTTGACCTAACCCCTATCCCTAGTAGTGGCTGCAACTTGGGGCCCTGGCTCCTGATCAGCTACGGACGAAGCACGTGTGTGCCACTATCTATAGGAGAATAAAAGAAGAATGATTTAAACTTTATGGTAGATAAAGTTTAGCGTAAGAGAAAGAAAGAAAGTGAGGTTTCCTAAATCCTTATAGCCTCCCGATCCTCAAGATTCTACCAAGAGTGCTTATGACTTGTGACACCTATGTAATTTAAGGCTCTAATATCAGCTTTTCACGACCCAAAATCTCAACCATTGGGTCCTGATGGTGCCAAACATCCGATTAGGCAAGCCAACATTAGCACAATAGCTAAAGCAGTTTACCAACTAAAGAGGCATTAACAACAACAAAGGGTGAAATAGCATAAACATATGATAGATGTACAACCATTGTAGTCTAAAACTAACTCCAGAATCTGGTGTCACAAGTACATTAGCCACTACTAATATTAAATACAATTATAAAATAGAAAATACAATACTGTCTGGTATAGTAAACAATAGGTAAGGATAGAAAGGGGCCTCTAGGGTCTGAGATCACCAAGCAACACTATATCAAGGCTCCTAGAAGAAAAGGGGTCCGAGCAATCACCTTCAAACGCTACTAGGACCAACACCGCGATTTGCACTAGAAGTGTAGTATGAGTACAACCGAATCCCTTTACTCAAGAAGTATCGAGCATATCATCCACGAGGTGGTGACAAGGCTATGACAAGATACTCACTGCAAAAATTGTACGAGTAATAAGTAGAGAAACAATAATAATGTAGACAAATGGACAGCTACATAACGAGCGGAATAAAATAAGTAGATAACAGAGGGTACCAGAATAACATCCCATTGTTACAATAATGGAGTGTACAACCAAGAATAACTACATAGAATCCTTTGTGTTGTGGCATGAAACCCAATTCAATATATATAATAATATTGTTATGGCGTGCAACCCGATCCATTATATATAATAATATTGTTTTCGCGTGCAACCCCATCCAATATATATAGTAATACTGTTGTGGTGGTCGATTAAATCCAATATATATAATAATGCAATTACAACATTCATCCTAATCAGTTATATATAATAATATTGTTGGGGCGTGTTGCTGGGTCAACGTATATAAAAATACTATTGTAGAGTGCAACCCAATCTAATATTTATAATAATATTGTTGCAGTGTGAAACCCGATATAATATATATAATAATATTGTTTCAGCATGCAACATGATCTGATATATCAATAACATATAAATTACAGTGAATCTCACAACATGACACAAAAGGGAACTGAAACGCATAAACCTCTAATGCAATCTGATATAACATAGTAGAGTAAATAAGAAACAAGCGAGGGAAATAATACAAGTAAAGTCATGAGATAGGTAAAATCATCTATCTAATATCATGTAAAATAACGTAACAATTAAAGGCATACAATATCTAAAATTAAGAAATAAGTTAAAACACATAGCAACTAAAGACATGTAACAAGGGAAGACACATATAACAAGAATAACATGTATCAAATATGAGCACCTAACAAGTAATAATATGGAATAAGTAAATACACAATTAAAGACATAAATAAAGTAACACACTCGCATAATTAAACCCATGACAATGCATACAACTTGTCACCTTGCATATTTGTGTAATGAATCGACCGGTCATTTTGAGCATTGGTACTTTTGTTCGGCAGTTGGAGGTCTTGATTAGCTTGATATGATGTATTACAAATTGCGTTCATGGTTGGTTTTTATTTTCCGAAAGTTCAGGATTGATTCGGAAGAGTAATTCTCAATTTAGATACTTTAAGTTGGAAGAGTTAACCAAAGTTTTACCTATGAGAAAATAACCTTGGAATGGAGTTTTGATGATTCCAATAGGTTCATATGGTGATTATGTACTTAGGAGTATGTCCGAATTTAGATTTGAAGGTTCCTAAGTTTATTTGGCTCTTTTTGGAAATAGTTGACAAGTTGAAGGTTTAGAAATTCACAAGTTTCACTAGGGGTTGAATTTGATGGTATCAAGGTTTTATTGTTGTTTTAGGATTTGGAATAAGTCGGTTTCATAATTTGGAACTTGTGCGCAAAGTTTGGGTTCGTTCCGGATTGATTAGCCTTGAATCAGACACTTGGTTTGAAGTTTTGACGTTTATCAACTTAAGAGATTGATCTTGATTGACGGTTCATGCTTTTGAAATTATTTTATGTGATATGAGGCCTTGATTAGATCCATGTTATGTACGATTGGACGGGGTCCCGAGGGGACCAAGTGAGTTTCAGGGTGGTTTCATATCAACTAGAACCACTTTGGGATGGCTGATGTTCTAGTGTTCTAATTTTCTTCGCATTTGTGATCAATGTGTCGTGTTCATGTAGAAAGATTTGGGGACCCTAGTGTTTTTTCATCGCGTTCACATTGAATAGGTCGTTTTCATGAAGCATTGTGGTTAGACGGGGTTTTAGCAATCACGTTCACGTTGTAGTGTTGTATTAAGTAAAAACCTGGGTTGTATGGACCTTCACATTTGCGTAGACTAGGCCGCGTTCCTGTATGGTACTAC
Organism: Nicotiana rustica; assembly: GCA_005239535.1. Classification (NCBI taxonomy): domain Eukaryota; kingdom Viridiplantae; phylum Streptophyta; class Magnoliopsida; order Solanales; family Solanaceae; genus Nicotiana; species Nicotiana rustica. The sequence continues at coordinate 78,732 of ML511144.1, forward strand.
TAGGGAGTGCATATAAGTTGTTATTTTTGGACATGGAACTCATTTTACCATTTTTTGAGATTGAGAGCTCGGATTAAGGCGACTTTTGAGGTGATTTTCACCCACTCGTATCGGGTAAGCACTTTTTACTCGGATTTGATTATTATACATGATTCCATCTTTGATTTTGATATTGGATTGGTGGATCTAAATAAGAATTGGGGGTTTTTGGCAAAACTTTTCTAAAGTGAGTATTTGGAATTTGATCATCAAGGCAGAGACGCATTGGGATGAAACTTGTATGGTAGGACTCGTATTCTAATGGGTTGTCAGAATTTGTGACTTGGGTTGGGTTCAGGGGTGTGAGCCCAGGTTGACTTTTTGGTTTTGATTAAATATTTGACCTTTATCATTTGGGTTTGATTCGTATGACATTATTTGATGTTATTGAGTTATGTTTGGCTAGATTCGAGCCGTTTAGAGGTTGATTTGCTCTGGAAGGAATTTTTTAGAGTATTGATTTGGCCTGTTTGAGGTAAGTATCTTGCATGATCTTGTTGAGGGAATAACCCTTAGGATATGACTTCATTTTTCTAATTGCGATGTGTATGAAGCAACGTATATGTGAGGTGAGGAGCTTGTATATGGGTGCTATGTGTGATTCATGGCTAGAGTACTTTTTGGGTTGTACTGTGCCTTGATTTGGATATTGTTCTTCTCGCTATCATGCTTTATATGTTTGTAAGACTATGTGAACTCCGTAAATCATGCTAGAGATCATGTGTAGGTGTTGATTTCCTATTGAGCATGATATTTATTGTTGTTTGGTGTATCCGCCTAATTTGAGTTGTAGTTGTACACTTGAACATACGTACACCTTAGCATGCTATCTTCTTCAGTCAATGAGTATGTGATTTGATATTCTTTATTCGTGTACATGCGTTCTTGTACATTCCCCATGTGTGATGGACTAGATTGACAACACGTGAATGGTTTGTGCAAGATGAGTTGTTTGCAATGTGAGGTGTCCATGTAGTATTATGATTACCCAACATGAGTTTTCCATGTGGTTGTTATCATTAGCACGCTATTTTTCCATGCCGCACGTGAGTTGTCTGTGTAGCATGTAGATAATGATTTATCCCCTTAGGGTTACCCTCTCATGTTTCTCTCTCGATGGTGTACACAGGCTGTGAGAAATCGATGGACTTCTGGCTGATGTGAATCTTGGTAAAGTTGATCATTGGTTGGACTTTGCATATCTTATCTATTTTAGAACTCCTTGGATATATACATGATTTTTCTGTGTATCTTCTCTACATGCGAGCTCCGAAATGTATACATGCTCTTATGTATATCTTCTCTATATGCTACATTACTTGATGAGATTAGACATGATATATATCTTCTCTATATGTGAATCCCCATGACTTGACTTGTTTAGTCATGCATATATTCTTCATATGCAAGTGATGAAGGATTAATCAAGTAATCATGTGTATCTTCTCAAAATGCACATGTTTAATTGATATTTTATGCATATCTTCTTTATATGCAACTGCTGAAGGATTATCTAGAATTTCACGCATATCCTCTCCATATGCAATTGTGGAAGGATTATTTGATACTTTACGCACATCATCTCTATTTTGAAGCTTGATGATTTAATGATGTACACATATCTTCTCTATATGCTGAGTTGTTGAACTAGAATAGTCCCCAACATATCTTCTATACACATTGAGCTGCTAAGAGACTTGCGTACATCATCTCTTTGTGCACTATGTGTTACCTGTATTTTTGATTTAGACTTTGTTGTTGTTGCTCGTCATTACTTCATCGAGATTAGTCAGAATACTTATTGAGTATATGAGATCGGTTGTACTCATATTACACTTCTCCACATTGCATGCACATGGACCTACTCGAGGCCTCAAATCACACAAAATAACATCAAAACCATGAATCACACCTCAATTCAATCTTAATGAACTATTTCAAAATTTTAAATTCCAAACTTAAGTCGAACACGTCTAGACAACTCGGAATGACCCCAATTTTTTCACACAATTCATAAATCACTATGCAAACCTATTCCACGTTCGGTATCCCAGATGAACATGAATAACTACAAAGTGAACTATGCGCAAAACCTATCAACTCTCCAAACCTTCAAACTTCCAACTTTTGGCTATTAACCTCAAAATCATCTAGGAATATCGAAACTCAAATCCGGGCAAACGCCCAAGATCAAAATCATCATTAGACCTAACAAAGCAATCAATACTCTAATTCAAGGCCAAATATACAAAAATCAAATTTGGTCAACATTTCCAACTAAGCTTTTAAGTTAGGAGCTAAGTGTTCCAAATCACTCTGAAATCTTTCTGAAACAATAAAACCATGCACACAATTCATAATACATTATATGAAGCTACTCAAGACCTCAGACCACCGAACGAAATTCTAATGCTCAAAATGATAGGTCGGGTTGTTACATCATCGAACATCTTTTTCATCCTAAAAAACATATTAAATAACCTAGTAAGCCACTACATACCTGCCTTATCTGTGCGTTTTCAAAATTCTACTGGAATATCATCTGGCACGGTTGTTCTTCACCTCCTCATCTTATGCATAGCCCCCATAACCTTCTCGAAATTTATATGCCTATGATACCCAAAATCTTGATGTCTCACAAAATGTATCACCTCTCAAAATATTATTGTCTCTCACTTTATTCAAGAGTTTATGGAAGTATGTCTCCATATTCACCTAATGGGTGTCTCCTAAACCAATACTTTGTCTTCATCATCTTTGATGTACTTCACTTAGTACAGGTCTTGGGTCCTTCTCTCTCTTGAACCTGTATAATTTCTTGTTCGTACCTTTGTCATCTCGTTCTACATACAAGAATTTAAAAACAACCTTTTTTCCACTGAAATCACTAACTTTGTATCCTTCTTTGCCATTTTATACCACTGTCCATTCATCCTCCTTTCATCCTCGTCTTTGGTACCCACTAGCTTCGTGTAAGCCACATTCTTGGCTTTTACTTTCTGTTAGACCTCTTCATTTCACCACCAATCCCCTTGGTTCCCACCAAAGTGTCCCTCCAAGACTCCGAGCACCTCTCTAGATATTTTCCTTATGCAATTAACTGTCACGTTCCACATATTATTTGCATCCCCACTACTAACCCAAGCCCCCACCGCCATCAAATTCTTCCCCATCTCCTAAGCTTTGGCCTTACTCAAACCTCCCATTTGATTGCCAAACCAAATATTTTATTTCTAACAAAAATACAATATGATACAATGGGTAACAATAGTCCAAAAAAGCTCTAAATCAAATGGGTTTTATATGTTTTGGCTTTTGCATTTTCATACTATTGTTAGTTATTACAATAAAAATTACTCAAATGACGTGTAACAATGTTGATCCCATGTCCCACTTTAATGACCCAAGTAGTCATTTTGAGTTTTAGCATTTCGTGCTATGATTTAGGACTTTATAGTGTCTTCGTATGGTGTATTATGACTTGCCTGCTTCTTGATTTTCGAGGGGTTCAGGATTGATTTGATAGGGTGGTCCTCATTTCAAAAGCTTTAAGCTGGGACAGTTGACCAAGGTTTAACTTTTGAGTAAACAACCTTGGATTGGTGATTTTATGATTCCAATAGGTTCGTATGGTGATTTTGGTTCTTGGTCATATGTTCGTATTTCAATTTAGACATTCCTAGAAGGTTTTGGTTCTACTTGTCGAAAGTTGTCAATAGGATGAATTAGAGAGTTCATACGGTTGACTGGGAGTTGACTTCAGTGTTATCGGACTCGGATTGTGGTTCCGAGACCTTAGGTAGGTTCATTTGGTGCATTTGAGATTTTGTATAATGCTTTGGTTTTTATCCAGAATATCTAAGTGTGATTCAAACGCATTCGGCAAAGTTTTATTGTTTGAAAGTTAAGAGAATGAATTGATCTTTGCTTCTTGTTTTTGATGTTATGATTGGTGGTTCAAACCTCTGGATATGTTAAATGATGTATTTGGACTTGTTAGTATGATTGTACAAGGTCCCAAGGGGCTCAGGTGCGTTTCCGAGTGGTTTCAAACTATTTTCATTTGATTTACACAACTAATCTTCCAGTGTCCCTGATGTGTTTTGCGTTCGCGGGCAGTGGTTTGATTTTACATAAAGTGATTTTTGTCGTTTGTTCTTGGGGTTCACGTACATAGTGTATAGTTTGCGTAGTCTTTGGGCTAGAAGAATCGCATTTGGTGATAGAGGCCGCATTCGCAGAGTAGTTGAGGCATGATGAAGCTTGGTCTACACGTTCGCTATGTACAGCTCGCAAACGCGCAGTAGGGAGGTCCTTTCGTCAACGAATTCATGATGTTGTTCCCATGTTTGCGATGAAGCCTTTCTAGGTGGGTGAAAATTTGTGCTTCACGATCGCAAAGCTGCAGGCTTCGATGGAGAAGGGTAGTCTGGGAAGACCTACAAATGTTATATTTTGGGATTTACCCATTCTTTCATATTTTGAGACCTAGACTTAGAGAATGACGATTTTGCTTCGATATATTCATATAATACTTTGGGATAAGGGATTTCTAGTTATTTTTGGTATTATTTCAAGTACCTACATGAATTATTAACATCCAAACATAAAACTTTGAGATGGAATTTGGGATTTTCTCCTACACTTTAAGAGAATGTATTTTGGGGTTTGAAATCTAATCAAATGTTTGGAATCAGTAGGTTGTAGGTCATCGGGTTTTTGGTATTGGTTACGAATTTTGGGCATGCAGGCCCGAGTTCACTTTTGTCGACTTTTTAGATAATTTTCAAAGAACGAGGCTTTATGGATTGATATCATTTCATGTGGCATTGGTTAACTTCCATGGTTTATGTTTGGCTAGATTTGAGCTTGTTAAAGGTAAGTATATTTCCTATCTTTAGTTGAGAGAATTTTTCCATATAATTGATATAATTTGCTACAAGTAGAGGTGATGTATATGTGAGGTGACAAGCGTATATACATCTGCCATGGGTATTCATGCTCGGGGTAGATTCTAGATTACCTTATGCCTTGTTTGGTTGTGTGTTCTTATTGATTCTATATTTTACTCAATTATTTGACTACGTGAGAATGATAAACCATGCTAGAGTTAATGTTTAGGTAATGGCACCTTATTTGGAGAATGATGAATTATTCTTGAGACGTATTCACACGTATGTTATGAACACACATCTGTACTCGTTATACTTGTGTTATGCCTTAAATAGATATATGACTACTTGGGTTTCTTTACTTACGCTGAAGACTATGAAATGAATTCGATGCTTATTTGGGCATGATGATTATTTGGGTGACGTATTACGTGTTGAGTCTGTGGTCATACATTCATATAGACAACACATCCTACCTATGGATTATCCCTTATATATATGTATACATTTATGCACGATTATTTCTTGGTCCACCTGTATTTTTTATGCTTACTTCATATTCATATGTATACATCACTACATATGATTCTCGGATATGAACTGAGACTATGGCACAAGGTTTCTGTCATGTGGATATTAGGATATTATTATTAATTAGGCACGAGGTCTTTGTCGTGTTGTGACTGTGATGTGATATTGATTATGGAACATTGTTGACTGTGCAACGCCTGAGTTGTCCATGCAGTTGTTATGATTATAACACGTGAGTTGTCTATGTGGCACATGTTTCGTGCAACATGTGAGTTGTCTATGTGGTTGTTATGATTATTGGCGCGTGATTTTTCAGTATAGTTGTTATGACTATTGGCACGTGAGTTGTTTGTGAAGAATGTGAGTTGTAACTGTAGTTACGACATGTGAGTTATTCATGCCACGTGTGGATATGTATCCATTCACCTAGGGTCGCCCTCTTATGTTTCTCTCTTGATCGCGTACACGCAGGTTGTGAGAAACTGTCAAATTTCTAGTTGATTGTGATGTGGGATCCTATGTGATGAGTTCTTGAGAATAAAGGTAGAAGCTTTGCCATTCGAGTGATACTTTGTGCATATTCATGAATTTACATGCATTATTCATGCATATCATCTACATATGCTAGTTTATACATTTTACATATGTACGAGACTTGTTAGTGAGTTGGACACTTGGAGAGTGTCAGATTGATGTAAAAAGAGACTTATCATAATATATTGAATGCTAGACTCATAACCATGGTATTTGGAAACTGATACAGAATTAGATCATTATAATGTACAGACTTTACATTCATGTATGAGTATTTGAACAAACACTACTTTGTGCATGTCTCTTTGTGTGCGGAGTTGGTGAAAGTTGTATTTGCTTGATCTGTTTAATTGACAAAGCTTGTTTATTACCCCTACCTAGTTGTGCATCTTTATTATTTATATATGTTATTCAATGACTGTCTTTTCTAGATACTTCTCTGTATTGTAAATGTTATTGAGTTGCACAAGTTATTCAAAGTGAGTATCTTTTTTACTTATAAATCTCGTCACCACTTCACCAAGATTATTTAGGATACTTACTAAGTATATCGGATCGTTTGTACTCATACTACACTTTTTCACCTTGCATGCAGATCTTAGAGTTGAGCTGATATGGATTATGAAGGCTAGCATTGAAGATGTACCTACGTTCCAGAGATAAGTTACCACTTGTTCTTTGTAGTTTAGGATTTGTACTTATGTTTATGTATATTCACAGAATTTTGTATTTCTTCGAACCAACTTTATAATGTAGTTCTTAGTGGCTCATGGCTTGTACTACCAATGCTTGCGATATTTGTGTGGATATTCATCTACTTGTTTATTGTTATTGATGATATTTTATTTGAGTTGTATTATTCATTATTTGTCTTTCCTAGCATGTTGAGGTTAGGTGCCATCATGAATAAGTTGGATTTTGGGCCGTGACAAGTCGGTATCAGAGCTCTAGGTTCATAGGTTCTACAAGACATGAGCTAGTGTTTAGTAGAGTCTTGTTCATCGGTATGATGATGTTCGTACCTATTTTCAAGAGGCAAAAAGTCATATATAAAACTTCCCTTCCTTCTTTCCTCATCGTTCGAATTTGTTTCCGCTTGAAGTCAAAATCTCCAATTTTCTCTTTGATTTGTATGCGATGTTGAGTATTCGGCATCATATGTGCACCGAAGGCTTGTGATGTTGCGGAGGGGATGAGAAGGTCTATGGATACTTGATCATCATCTCATGTATTTTACATTTTTGATATGTGGATTTGTCGGTGTATCTTTCAGTTGTTCAATTAAGGAATGAAGTGGATTCTTATATCTTGTTGACGGGTGTAGACTCGGGAAGATTAATTGTTTTCTTTGTGGTTGTGACCATAATAGGCTCACATTAAGAAGTCAACTTGAGATTAGCAGGTGGTTTATCTCCCATGAGAAGATTTGAGGTTGTGTTATTGGTATGAGGCTTTTATTCATTAGAATGCATATACTACTATTTCGGAGCACTTGAGGAAGTTGGTTTGTCTATCGTGAGGATGATTATGTACTCGGCAGATGATCAGAGTGTGTTTTGACTAGTGATATGAGAGCTTATGAGGAGATTCAGCTGGGTAGCAGCGCAAGGTTATGGCACGCAAAGAAGAAGGGGTATCATGGGTTGTCAAATAGGGTGTGTGTGGCTCCAAGCCAAGTGGAGTAGTCTACCATTGACGATTGGGTCATTTGAGCATGTGTTTTTTTAGTTCTTGGATTTGGATGCATTGTGGAATGGGTTTGGTTTGAGAATGGTGTCATTGAGGATGATTCGGGTAAGGAATTTAGTGGATGCATGATATATTGCACTTTATGGATATATGGAGGTTGTGGACTGGCACAAGTTTAATATTCCCTTGTGGAGTGCCAGAGAAAATATTTCTCAGTTGCTTCTTTTGGAGTATTCATGTCCTAGCAAAGCGCTAGTTGTTCGGAATGTTTGGCTATGAATTCGAGACTAGGTCAGGGTAAGTGAATCTTGAGAATGATTCAAGTGGGTTCAAGATTCATATGTGGTATCCAATGATTTTCGGATTTGTGTGTGGCTATGATTTGAGATTTGAATTGAATGATTTCGAGATTTACAATACTTATATATCATTATTGTTTCTTCATTGAAGTATTAGAATGTTGGAAGAAATAACTTCACATTCATTAAAAGAGCATTCTAGTTTAATTTACTTTTGGGTTTGGCACTCTACATGACTTGTTTGATTTAGATATATCTAGTTTTGATGGTTGGGCCATATGATAGTGTCTTTCGAAGAATTCATGATGGTTTTGACCACGACTTGAGGCTGATGTCTTCTACATGTATTGAAGGTTTGTTACGTGTTGTGGCATTCTCCTGGATTGAATAGACAAGGTTGCAGTTAAGTTTTGGAATGAAGGACACAAGTTATAGAAAGTGTGAGGGATTTCAGATGTTCAAGAGAATGATGGCACTATCTTGTATCGTTTGAGAAGGGTGTGTGTGGAAGAATTATTTTGTATTGATTTACGGATGCTTAAATAGTATTACAAAAATTATGTAGTTAGTCGTAATGTTTAGATTTGCTACTTGACGTGAAAGATTTATTGGCATATTTCTGATGAGGTGATTTTGTAAGAGTGATGTATCAGTCTTTAAGTTGGAGAGTTAGAGATCAAATATGGAGATTCCTATATTCTTGAGGTTTAGAGACTGGATGTTCTTAAAGGAAAACTTTCCTTGATTGCAGACAGTGAAGATGTGTTAGAGGTTAGACTACTGGTTGTATGTGTTATGGGTTGGTCACTGTGGACTTCTTGAAGGCTATTTACCTATTTTGGAGTTGTTTGAAACTGTTTCGGGGCCTATTGGTCAGCTTAATATGAGTGTGTTCTACAAAAAAATAGGATTTGCTTACTGTTACGTTGCTTTTACCGTGGGTGTGTTATCAGACAAAATGGATGTTATTCATGACTTGATCTGCGTTATGTGATTATCTCTTAAGTTATGATGGGTTGTGAGTTTACTTGATTATTCATATGCTTCTTGTGTTTCTGTTGAGGCCTTGTCACGATATTAAGTGAGATGGCTCTTGAGATGTTGGATTGCTTATTGTCCCTTAGTCGTGCTCTGCCGATCTATGGTATATCATGTTATTTGTCTTCCATGGTTATGGTCGTGCACGTCACGTGCTTATTGTTGTTACACTTGTGCTGGGAAAGAATGAGTATTATCGCTCAATAGGTATCCCATGTGGATTGATATGCTTGGATCAGGTTGCGCGCCCTAAAGGTAAGATATTGGATCGAGTTGCGCACCGTAATTGTATGATATAGGATCATGTTCTTCACCGTAACAACGTTATGATTGGATATTATTCCTTGTGTTATTTCGTGTGCTTTGTTTCTCTCTTGTGGGATCGATTCACAACATTGTGTTTTTGTGGTTGTATCTGCTGAACTTGTTTGCTAGTTCTCTTGTTTTGTTCTCTTTCCATATTTAATCACATTCAATATGTTACTTGTTTGGTACATGGATTGCACCGTATGTGGTTCTAGGTTACATCTGGTGTGTCCTGAAGGTTAAGCAGTTTGTACTGGGTTATACAAGTTTATTAGACCGGGAATTTGCAATATCGTATTGGGATAAGGTATGTTCGGAAGAATAATGTCCTTAGTCAACTCAAAATTTGGCAATGGTCCTTATTTGACGAGAGAGCTCCACGACTTGCTGATTTTGTTGGTTGTTAAGAGTTTTTACATGTTTCTTTCATCATTAGCAGTATTGTGAATGTTTGAAACAAGGTTCTATTTGATACGAGGTATATTACTAGTACCGGGGTTTTAATGAGCAACTATTATGGTGAGAAGTTATTGCTATGAGTAAATGAGTTATGTGGTACATCATGTGCTTAGATCATGGCAATCCTGATGCAGCTTGTTGAGATTAATACAATGTATATACGTAAGAATGAGATCTCAGAGGGAGTTCTAGATATTGGAATTTGGTTCTAAGGATTGCAAGCTAAGGTTAAAGAAACAATCTTCAGATAGGATTATGTTGACAAACTTATGCGGATTTAGGTGACATGAGATTATACCCATGGTGATGTGTATGATGAGTTATACCGTGATTGGATAGCTTTGGAACGACTCTTGGCATGTTCGATAGAGAACACATATTTAAGTGGTAAAGAATATAACGGCCCGACCAGTCATTTTTGCCACGACCCAAAATCCCACCTCATGGTCGTGATGGCTCCTAGCCAAACTTGCTAAGCAAGCCAACACAAACATAAAAATTAAAGTATATTTTTATTAGTTAACAGAGATATATAGAAATAAAAGACGTAAATAGTCTAAAGAAATGAAAATATGTGATGAACCCACAAGCAAGGCTAAACATAGCCAATACAATACACTCCAAAGACAAGGTGGCACGAGTACACGAGCAAATGACATAAATAAGATCAAGTATGTATACATATCAAATTATTGGAAGTACAATAAGACAAAAATATAATAAGGAACATGCACTTGGGAACTGCGAAATAAATCCATGAAGTGCAGCTCACCCTAAGTCTCCGTAAGATATCCTAGACTAATTGGGAAGCTATGCTTGGACCAACTTGAGGATCTACAAAAGAAGATGTGCATAAGCGCAGTATGAGTACACCACAGTCGATACCCAGTAAGTATCAAGTCTAACCTCGAATAAATAGTAGTGAGGCTAGATGCTTCCGAATACTTACCAGACCTATGTAATAACATAATAAGAACTAAAACAGTGAGTAATTTAATGAATATCAGGAACCACAAATATCAACAGTTGAAAGGTAGTAAGCATGCTCTTCTAGTATAGAAATAACTCTATCACTACTTAGACATATCATTAAAAGACATCATGCTCAGAAAACGGAGCTGAGACTTCCAATAAGCATATAAGGATGTCAAATAACAATTTACAATGAAATAAATACTTATAGCGAGTCAATAATAAGAATTCATGCTCAATCGGTACAAGATGCATGTACCCGGTACCTAATCCATATATCACATAATTCGATACAAAATCTATGAATCTTCCCGGGACAAAATTTATATACCCTCCACGCGCACATGCCCCAACATAATATGGGTTATCACCTGACACGGGAGGGACATATCCAAATCCAATCGAAATAGGGGTGTAATAGCATCCCTCATAAATCAATGTCTGATCATCAAGTCCAATGTGCCATAATCGTATCTCAGTTGCACGCTTACCCTTAGTTCCAAAGTTCTCAGTCTGAATCTTGTATCCATTATTTAAATGTATGTATATGCTCAAGAATTACATATAAAGGTGCACAAGGAATTAATAATTATTATACGGATACGTGCTCGTGCCGAGGGTCTCCCGGAAATAACCTCTCTATCCCCTCAGGGGTAGGGGTAAGGTATGCGTACATTCGACCCTCCCCAGACCTCACTAGTGGGATTTTACTGGGTTGTTGTTGTTGTTGTTGTATACAAATATGCGCTCATGAAATATCTATTTGACTATGGCAATTAAGAAATTTAACTTATTAAGAATGAGCTCCCATGCCTTCATAATTGATCATAAGACTTGGCTTTAATTTCTCGCAATAACAAGAGAGAAATCGTAGTCACATAAGACAAATCATGAATCAATTGAGAACATAGTCAAACTAAGCATAAAATGCTCAAATTCTACTTCGGTCATGATATAAACTCGCTATATTCATACACGCTCGCCACCACACATATACACTACCCCTATACCTTAAATACATAGGAAACAATTCAGATCCTAGAGGTTTCCCTCTGAACAAGGTTAGCCAAGAGGCTTACCTTCACCTGGTAGCCTCTAATTTCCCTAAATAGCCTTTCCTCTCAAATCAACCTTCGAACGTATATAGTCATATACAGCTCAATAACCTTATATAAAGCCATAGGAATTGAACCTCCCAGAACCCGACAAAATTCACAAATCTCGATCACCTATTTCAATACGAGTCCAAATATATAAGTTTCATCAAAAATTGACTCAAAAGAGGTTCATATCTCCATTTCTCACTTTAGAAAAGTTTTACCAAAACCCAAAATTTTGTTCTCCTTGATTCAACAATCAAATGAAAAAATCAAAGGTAGAATCATGAATAATAATCAAATCCGAGTAAAAATTTCTTACCCAATCTAGTGGACAAAAATTGCTTAAAGAATTTGCTTAATCCGAGCTTCAAATTTCAATATATGATAAAATGGGTAAAAGTCCCAAAAATAAAAACTTAAAGGTCTGCCCAGTCATATGCATCACAATCGCAGGACCTATATTGCGATCCTGAAGGTTAAAAACTCACCATCTCAATACTCCCCTTCACGGACGCGAAGCTATTTACGCGAACATGACCTTTCACCAGCCAAGCTTGCGCGAACGCGACTCCACTCGTGCAATCGTGTATCAAATCTCTTGGTTGAACACACGCCTCCACTAACGCGACACCTGAGCGCGAACACGAAGCATCACATCCCTGCCCTCCATGAACCTGATGCATCTCTCGCAAAGGCGAAGTGTAAAATCTCATATGTGCAAACTTTCTACTCTTCGATCGCGAGCATCCCTCCACGATCCCATATAAGTCCTTCTGCACTAGAACCCAACATCCTAAAACAAGGGGAAATTGGCCTAAAATCACCCTGAAACACACCCGAGGCCCCGGGGACCCCATCCAACACACCAACCAATCCCATAACATACCACAAACCTACTCGAGGTCTCAAATCCCACAAATTAACATAAAAATACAAATTGCACCTCATTCAAGCCTAATGAACTAATCCAACTTCTAAAACTCATATCGAAGAACGTATAACCAACTCGGAAAGACCTCAAATTTTGCACACAAATCCCAAATGACATAACGAACGTATTTCAATTCCCGTAACCATAATTTGAACCTGATAATACCAAAGTAAACTCCCGGTCAACCTATGAACCTTCCAAACATTAAAATTTCCAACTTTATGCAAGTAGAACCAAATCAAGATAGGAACCTCCAAATCTAAATCAGGACATACACCTAATCCCAAAAACACCATAAAACATATTAGAACTATAAAAACACCATTACTACGTTGTTTACACAAAGGTCAAACCTCGGTCAACTCTTACAACTTAAGCTGCACTAAATGATACCAAGTGTTTCAATTCACTCCTTAACCTTCCCGAAGCTAAACTAATCAATCCCTCAAGCCACAAACAATAAATACATATCAAATAGGGGAACGAGGCTGAAATATACAAAATAACTAATCGGGTAATTACATTCTCCCTCTCTTAAACATACATTCATCATTGGACGAGTTTAGACACATACCTAGAGTGCCAAAAAGATGTGGATATCTACTCAATATATCATGCTCAGTCTCCCAAGTCGCCTCCTCAACTAGATAACCTCTCAACTGAACCATCACCGATGCAATATCCTTCAACCTCAGCTTTCGAACCTGCCTATCCAAAACTGCCACTAGTTCATCCTCGTAAGCCAAGTTCTCATCCAACTACACCGAACTGAAATCTAACATATGTGAATGATCCTTATGATACTTCTGAATCATGAAAACACGAATCATGAGATAAACTCCAGACAACCTAGGTGGCAAAGCAAGCATGTAAGCCCCCACATCCACTTTCGTGAATTTGTACAATAAGCAAGTAGCAAGTAATGGCTCAAATAAGAGGGGATTTCAAATAAGCATTGGAGTTATTAACTTTTGAAAGAACTAATAAAACATTTGAGAGAAAGACATCCTAGGTTTGAAACAATATGGATCACATCAATGCAATACCCGATAGACACTCCTCAGAGAGGGGCTACAAGTGATATTAGCGCACTGGTCATCATATCAATATTCTACCCTTTCCCACCCCGTGAAGGTAATTAAAGCGTGTGTTGGTCACGAACTCTATTGCATGCTATAACCCGTCCCATCCTATCAGTCCCGGAGGAGGCTAGGAATACTATCTTAAAAGGGGGTTCTAGGCGGACCCCTAGGTTTAAAGGACGAACTCTAAGCGACAAGCAAAGACAATTAGGTCTGCAAATAAAAGGGGAAAAACAAATAGGAGCAGATATAAGGCCCAAGTAATCCTCCACAGGTTGTGCACACAATTAGCACGACTCAAACACACGTAAGGCCTTTCTAACTTCAGGACCTAAGGCATGATGTCTAGGCGAGAATGCAATAATGAGGCAGTTTTATTACTGATTTTAGAGAAGGAATTGTACCAGTTTCTAAATACTGATTTTAACTTGTTGTTAGTCAAACAATATATGTGGAGAGTAGATTTCCTATTTTTAACTGATCCAACACCTAAGGCTTGCCTATGTGTACCAATTATTACGGGAACTGTTCAAATAGCATTAGTAAACAAACCGTTTTAGGTGTCTAGAATCATAAGGCATTACCAGCTTTCTTTTAGAGGAACTAAGTGAGATTCTTATACCTATTATACATTAGGCTAGGTGTAACAGGGCGGATACAGTATTATAACATGATATCTAATGTACGTACAAAGTGTATATGCAGAATTCCTGAATATAATTTTCTAAATGCACAATAAAGAGGCAGAACGAGACGTATGCAAGATTCCTGAACATGATTTCTAAATGTTCAGTACTCTCGGTTATTAAATCACAGTTTCAGGAGACTATTTGGAATAATAGATTATTAATGTTGTACTAGAAAACAGGATCTCTAATTGTGCGGCATTATGAAACAAGATTGCAGCTTGTTAACACATTTGTCCTAAAGCATGATTTTTAACAAAAACACAATTTGTATGAACAGAGTCACATATTAGCAATTCTTGTTGTTATTATATCCTATGAACATGATTTCTAAGTGAATACCATTATGATGAGATGTTGAAAGAAATAAACCTAATTGTCATGGTATCTAATGCATGATTGGCATGTTGTTTCTAAGCATAGTGGCTATTGCACATATATGAAAAGTAAACCTATGGGCATGATTTCTACCCGCGTCTATACTAAGTATGCATACCCCACCCATTTCCCTATTCAACCCCAGAATCGTTTATACAATCAGTTATTACAGACCAGTGTTACGCATATTACATAAGTAAATAAGAAAATTAAGAAGTTACACTATAGGGAGCCTACCAATAGGCCCAAGTCTCCAGGTCCTTAATGGAATATGCCATAACCTTTCATAATCCGGGTGTGTCAGAGTTCCTAAGGACCTCGGAGGATCTCAGGCAGTGCTCACACCCATGTTTCCTAGCCAAGAGGGAGTAAGTGCAGTGTGGGAATGCCAGCCTTGTGTGTCAAAGTTCAGAGGTGTAACGACCCGGTCCGTCGTTATGCAGTATACGCATTTATTCCTTCATTTCTGTCTTGTAGTAGCTTGGTTAGACTATTCACGAAGTGTTGGGGTTGGTTGGTACGGGTTCGGAGCGAAAATAGAGTGGATTGAGACACAGTCTCTAACAAGAGCTTTAGAGTTGGAAAAGTCAACCCGAAGTTGACTTATTGGTGAACGACCTCGGAATGCGGGTTTTATGGTTCGAATAG
>ML511148.1:0-21405 GCA_005239535.1 Nicotiana rustica
TATATATATATAAAGCTTTTAAAATTTTATGGTACATTAGTCCTTTATATTTTTAGTCTAGTTTTTTGCTATTATAATAATCTAATTCTTTGCATTTACATTCTAGTTTGATTGGTAGTTTACTTTTGCTAAGTACAAGAATTTATTTCACATTAAAAATAATTAATTTTTAGTTGAGTACTTAAATTATTCATCACTAGTTGATTCAATTATCATCAATATATCTTGGTAAATGAAAGATTTTTCAAAGAACAATTGGTTTGATAGTGTTACGTTGAAAATGTAGTCTCCGGAATATGTATTTGGTAGAGTATGTCTTATATTTAAGAAAAAACCAATAAATAACCCAAAAAATAAAAAAATCGACCAAAATCGACAAAAACTTAATCGATAAAAAATCGAATTAATTGGTTTGGTTTGGTTTTAATATTTGAAGAACCGACTTACTTGGTTTGATTTCTTTTTAGAGAAAAACCGAACCATGAACAAACCTAAGCCCACCTATAACATGGAATTTGTAGTTTAAAATAGGGAATCTTACAAAAATGACTCAAATAAGTCTCACCTTGTCAACCTGTAGTCATTAATCATAAACTTATCAAAACTAACCAAGCACATATAAAAATTAAAAACCCAAGTAAATAAGATACTTCCTTTCCAAGAATCACACGCAAAGATCTCCTTCCATATTTTTAAGCGTGATTAACAATATTAAATAAATAAATAAAATACAAGAGTCCAAAAGTCTAAGCAAAAAATCATATTTTCAATGGGTATGGTTGAAATTCATTGAAAACATATAGATAAGTCAAGATACAAAATTTGAGCAAGATTAGAGGTGTTTTGGATTGATTTTGTAACAAAATCTGTAGTTAAAATCGAGTTCAAAAAAACTTCTGCGACACATGTATCGAATATGTATTACTCATGTATCTCACATACAGGTATACATGTGATAGTACACGTTTGATATAAATATGATACACAGTGTGATACACATTATTTTTTTCATGTTCATCTTCTACTTCGAATTTTCAATCAAATCACCTCAAAACTCCACCAAATCATCCCAAAAACTGAGATTCAAGCTCCTTACGATGTGCCCAATCAATTCTAATAACACTCACTCAAAAAGAAAGCAAAAAGTTGACATTTGTTTGACTACAAATAGCTATTTGGCTAATATTAGTAATATTTTATGAATTTGCCAAATTTGTAATAAGCTACTTATAAATGGACATAGCTGATAGTTTCTTTTTAAAAAATACGTCATAAAATCGTATATGGCTTTAAAATTATGTTATTAATGGTAAAAATTAAGTTTAAAATCAAATTATTTTTTCCAAATAAAATTAAATTATTTTTAATAAAAAATATATCATCCCTTTAATAGACAGGGGAATCTGGCATATAATACATCTCGTGTTCATACGAAATCCGGTCAGTTAAAGTGGGATAGAGGGATAAAGGGAGTAAAAATATGTATCTCAATTAAAGTGGAACAGAAGGAGTACAATGATTCATTTGCAACATAAAACTCTGAATTACTAATGTATACTCCTCCTTTGCTCATCATATATAACACAATGACCAGCAAATAGTTTTCGCTTTGGCTATAATTTTCTTAAACTTTCTTAAATATTTGATTTATGAATTATACTAACTTATAATGTACTGGTACTTTTCATTTTCTTAAATATTTGATTTATGAACTATACTGACTTATAATGTATTGGTACTTTTCATATAATTTTTAAATATGCTGATTTTAAAAAATAAATATATGCTAATTTTAATTTAAAATAACTCGGAGATTTTCTGTCTGTACTCTATATTTATACTGAAAATTTTGTGCTTTAACTTTGTTATGTTATCTATAGTTAGTATGACGGAGAAAAAAATAAACCTTTCATTATTACACTATACGTTATTATATTGGCATAATTCACAACTTACACGACAATATATATATTGTCGCGAATACCCAGACGGCTATCTAAATTTGGCTCATTCTCTCAATTTGCTACCTCAATTTGGCCATGTATCTATTGGCGACCTGACTTTATTGATTTATGCGTCTATTAAATACTGTTCAGTTATCTGGTAAAAAAATCTTGGCGCATGTAAAAAAATACTTCCAACGTAAGGTTATCCCAATTAAGAAAAGCCATGTGTTTTTGTTTTCCACGTCAGATTAATCCCACCCCAAATTAAACGCCCTGGTTCACAAAGTAAAAAAATCTAAACTATCTTCATCTCTATTCTAAATGTTCTCTATCAGAGAACAACTTTTTCTACTAATTAAGGTTAATGTTAGTGATTTTGTTCCCTTTCTCACAAAATAGCTTCAATTTCTGATTTAGGAGTCGTTTAGGGTTCGTAATAGCTAAAAGTCGAAGTGGATTAGGGTTGGTCGACGAAGAATTATAAGAGGAGCTACTGGTTCGTGGAATATCGTTTCTTGCAGAGAAGAAAACAAGACACATAAGTTCTCTTTTAACCTTCTTTATTGTCATGTTCTGATTTAGGATATTATTGAATTTGGTCGCAAAATTAGGGTTAGTTTTGTTTGTGTGTGCATGTGATACTGTATTTTATCAGTGATGACAAAATTTATATCCACCAGTTTTCATCACGGGGGACATTTACCTTTGGTCGAGTCCCAAAGTATACTGGGGAAAGGAATGTTGTAGCTTTTTCTATTCATAAAGATACATTTTTTATCGTTGAGCTTTGTTCCTATACTAAAGACTTAGGGTATGTCTCAGGGGGTGGTCTTTTTGATTTTGACTCAAAAAGTTCAAAATTTGTGCTCTTGAACAGTGACTCTCAACTATTAGAGCTTATTCGTGATTAAAGTATGGGGACATTTTGGAAAATATTTGCAGCATGAAATAGATAACCTTGAGATGGCTGATGTGGGCTTAATTGTTGGGCCTGATGTAGCTGAAACTGGCTCAATAAATGTGTCTGGTCTAGTAGTTGGGTCAAGGGATACGACTAGTGTACCCTTTTATATAGAAAGTGGTCCAAGGTGGGATCTAGAACACCTAGGAGCTGTTGGAATAGTGGAAGGGGCAGACATATATGGGGCAGAACTTGAGGAACTTCTTGTTGATACCTTTGAAGATCTAAATATAGATTGGATACATTCTGAGCTTGAAAGTGACTCGTAATTGGAGGCTCTTCCTGAAGAGGATGACACTGATGTTGATGATGAATTGAGGGCCTTTAGAGATGAAAGAGATCTAAAATGGCTGCCAAGAATAATGAGCAAAGAAGAAAGAAACTGCAGATGCTGAAGAGCTTATTTTGGAGGAAGCTGAAATAGATAAAGGATTTGAGGACATTGAAAAGAACAAAGTTGCCAGGTATATTGATAAATTAGGAGGGGATGAAGAAGACATTGATAGTTCAGACATAGGTACTGACAATAGCCAAGATGAGTTAGATCCAGATGCTGAAAAATGTGTTGACTTGCGTAGAACAAGGAAAAGAAACAACGTAAGGTTTGATCCAGATTGTGAAGTTTCCATATTTGAACTTGGCATGGTATTTGAAAATGCAGAGGTATTTAGAAAGTTATAGTTGACTATGCAATTGAATATAAAGTGCGGTTGAAATTGAGGCCTAATGATTCAAGAAGAGTTAGGGTGAAGTGTAAAGGCAAGAAATATAAAAGGCTATTGCTTGCTAGTATTGATTCTACTTATGGTGATTTTGTTTTCAAGAACTACTATCCTGTTCATAAGTGCCCCACATATAGTAAAAAAAAAGTTGTGCACTTTCAAATTCATTGCAAACAAATTTAAGGACTGAATCACATCCCAATCTGGAATTCTCAATACCGAAAATTCATAATTTTGTCATGGATAAATTGGGGTTGTATGCTAGAAGATTTGCGTGTTACACGGCTAAAATGAAAGTTATTAGACAATTTATGGATGATTGAAAAGAGGAATTTTTCAGACTATGTAATTATACTGAAATGATTAAACAAACAAATCATGGAAGCTCATGTTGGATTAGGACTAATAGAGAAACAGAACCTAAGAAGAATCTGATTGTGTACTTTTATGTTTGCTTTGATGCTTTAAAGAAGGGCTGACTTGAGGGGTGTATGAGGATAATAGTATTTGATGGTTGCTTCTTGAAAGGAGCTTGTAAAGGAGAACTGTTGGTTGCAATTGGGAAGAATGACAACCAACAGGTATATCCAATAGCTTGGGTTGTTGTAAACACAAAAACTAAGCATTCTTGGAGTTGGTTCCTTGATCACTTGATTTCAGATCTAGAGTTAAGTAATGGAGAAGCATTAACTGTCATGACAGACATGCAGAAGGTATCCACACATATTCTTTTTGTATTTTTACTGGTTTATTTATTTTGATCATATTTTTAATTGCTTTTGTATATTCTATTTTGTAGGGACTTGTATCAAACATTAGTGAGTTTCTCCCATATGTTGAACACAGAATGTGTGCCAGACACATTTGGTCAAATTGGTCTAAGAAGTGTAAAGGATAGGAACGAAGAAAATAATTTTGGGGATGTGCAAAGTCATCATTTGAGGTAAAATTTAAAGCAGATTTAGCTTCTTTCGGCAGGCTTGAGAAGGAAATATGTGAAGATTTATTGTGTTATAACAAGGAGTATTGGTGTATGACATATTTTAGTGAGCACACTAAGTGTGATGTAGTCGAGAATAATACGTGTGAGACTTTTAGTTCTTGAATACTAGAGACTAGACACAAATCAATCATTAGCATGTTGGAAAATATTAGACATAATATTATGCCAAGGCATGTAGATATGAGAAAATTTGTTACTACATGGATTTCAAATATCTCACCAATGGCCAGGTTACTATTAGAAGACAGTATAGAATTTTCAAGGAGATGTCATGTTCTATTTAATGGTGATACAGATTTTGAGATTGGGGAGAAAAATCTCGCATTCATTGTTAACACAATGAATAAAACATGTACATGTAGATCTTGGATGTTGAGAGGATACCATGACACCATTATCCGTGTACTTATAGATATATAAATTAAGAACCTATTTCTCAGGGCCTATAAGTATGTTATTCAACCAATTCCAAGCATGAACATGTGGCCTGCTACTAGTGATATCAAAATTGAACCTCCAGTTCCAAAGGTGATGCCAGGCAAACCAAAAAGATGTAGAAGAAAGTCTAAAGATGAACCTTAAAAAAAGTGGGAAAAGTGGTCCAAGAAAGAGCAAAATGACTTGCTCAAAATGCCAACAACAAGAACATAGCCAAACTCACTACCCAGGAGTGGTAAGTAAACTTATGCTTTATATTATTCTCATTATTATATGTATGTTATTGACTGACGTATACATAAAAATTGTAGGCTCAATCAAGCCAACATGCTTCAAATATTGTCCCAATATCTATATGCCATGACACATAAGCAGTTAGAAGAAATGCTAAAGGAAGAGGCGGGGGAATAGAGGGGTATCACTACAACTGAGGGAATATGCAGGGAAATATGGAGGTGTACTAGTGCTTGAGGAAGAGGTAGGGGAATGGGGAGGGGTACTACTACTGGAGGAAAAGGTAGGGTAATAGGAGGGGTACTACTGTTAGAGGAATATGAAGGGAATTAGGGAGGGGTACTACTGCTGGAATGAAGAGAGGAAGGGAAAGTGCTTCTAAAGATGGATGCAAGGGGCCATATATTCCAGTAAGAGAAGCAACAGAACCAATTGATGTCGGAGGAGGAGTTAGAGGATAAAAGAAACAAAAATAAATTGGATATGGGTTATATATGGAGGAGGAGTTAGAGAAATGATGAATAAGAGTATGTAAAATTGGCAATATATGATAAATCTTCAAAGACACAAATGTACGTAGACATAAGTGAGTGTAGAAGATCATTTTAATTTTATAATCAATTACAAATATTATTTTACACTCTGTTTGGATCATTATTATCCATTGTTTCATAATGTATTGTATTGTATCATTTAATAAATACAATATTTGTATAGATTATATTGTTTGTTATTGTTAAATAACATTTGCTGTTTGGTTTGACTGCATCCTACTAACTGATAAGTTTACAAAAATATCTCTATTTATTTTAAATATTAAATTTATCAAAAATTACACATAAAAATAATTTAAGAAAATTTCGTTATACTAAAATCAAAAGTAACTATTATTAGAAAAATAAAAATAAAGAACGATGATAGAGAAATGAACGAAGAACGTGCAGTTGGCAGAACAAAGGATCGAAGATAAATAAGTACTAACACTTTGCACACTTAAAAACAACTAATAGTATACAGCTAATTGGAAATTAAAGTAATTAAAATTGGAGTTAAACTCCAAATAGGAGAAATGAAATAAAAAGAAGGCAAAAACTATTCTTACTACCTTTGACGTTGGAGTTGGGAATAGTAAGCGGCAGAAGGAAAAAAGGGACGAAGACAAAGTAGGTTAAAGGATGGAGATTTGGAGTTAAAAAGTAAAAAGGTAAAGGTAAAGGTAAAGGTAAAGTATAATTTTAAAGTAATAAGTTAGGACATAATTAAAAAGAAAAATAGGAAACAATCCCACCACACTAAATCAGTTGTTTCAGAAAATGAGACTTTTCATTGTTCCGAAACAATGAATTTAACAATACAATACAACTAATTTTAACTAAACAATCAAAACAAACATTGTGTAGGGATAACAATAATACAATACGATACAATGAATAACAATCATCCAAACAAGTTGTTAGTTATATGACTCTTTTCACGTGAGATAATAAAAAATAATATAGGAGATCTGTAATATAATATTGAAGATCTTCGTAAGATCATTTTTTTTTTAAAGTCAGATTGTAAATGGATTCATATATGAGATTATTCTCTCCAAAAATTTGATCCTACTTCGTTTAGGAGGTGGATTTATATTTTATTGAAATTTCTTACGTATTTCTACCACCCTCCCACTATTTACGAGTCCATGTTACCCAAAAGAAATTCGAATCAACACAAAGAGAAATGGGACATTCGAAAGAGAAGGAATTTTACTTTTCTCCTAATTTTCTTGGACCGTCCAATATGGTTACATCTTATTGCCATTATTCTTATTCTTTTTTCCATATAAGAGTTTCAATTAAGGCTAAGAGTAGGTCGATCTTGAGCATTCATGTGACAGTGTGGAACTAAGGTTAAAGGAAAAATCAAATCAAATCAGAACGGAGAATCTTGAGTCCTGAATTTCACGTGCATGTGTTTGGCCATATACTTGAGGAATTTGACTGGCATTCTACATTTAAGGCAAGAGATAAATACTTATTCGCATCACATATTTACATCAACTCAACACATACATGACACATGTTTCATTTTATGTGGCGGCTTTGAAGTATATTGGTCGACTACTTATTTTCTGTGTAAATTTGGATTAAAATTCTTTAAACTTTTTGAAATAAACTTTACATACTTAAAAACTAGATAAAAAGTACTATAAATGATAATAAATACAATTCAAAATATTCAAGAAAATATAGGATACTTTTTATTTTTTCAAATATTAAGAGTAGCAATTTGTTAAAAAGTGAAGTCCTGATGAAAGAGGTATAACATTGGATGGATGGTTCTGATCACATTAGTTTTTCATGTCAGCAGGCCACTAGTAGTTCAGTACCACCCAATTCCATTGACCTAATTTCTAGAGATTAAAAGATAAAGGAAATCTTTCAGTCACTCAACACTTATGGTGACAATATCTCCATGCACTTTCATCTACTGACCTAGTCCAGCCATAATTTTGTTCAGTTCGGTGAAATTTAAAATTTAGAAGTTATGAATTTTGAGTTAAAAGAGTTGATTTTAAACATATATATTCAATTTGTCCATACTAATTTTTAGCGCATATATATTTGAAGTTTTTCATATGGGAGACTTGGGGATCGATTCCTTTCACCAGCAGTCTCTTCAGTCAGAGCTCATCATATCGAGCTTGCATAGTGCGGTTTATATTTCCTTTGTAGTTTGCGAACTATGCACAGTTAGCAGGTTATCGAACGCAACCGAAGGATAGCGACGGCGAGTTTCCTCGGAAATTTTCCAAAAAAGAAAAAAAAAAACTAAGTTCTACTGAATCCATAAATCTGTAATAGATAATTTGCCACTATCTCAACCTTTAAGCATCTGATTACTTGAGGCACACCTGTCAAATGCTGTGCTATTCAATCATAGTACAAAACATAAGCCCCCCACTTAACGAACAATGAATACATGAATTGATTGGACGTGGGCAATGTGTCTGTCATTTGGTCTTTAAATATATTGCACCTTGCAATTTCTTAACGTCTAGTCTAATAACACAATGGAATTAATTGGACAGTTTTAAACATGACTTTATTCCGAAAGCTTATTTTAGATAATATAAAAGAAAAAAAAAAGTTTTATAGGTAAGATAGTGCGAGGTATTAAATGATTTGTCCTGCTTTTTGTGGTGTTTATTTGTCAAAAGATAGTTAAGTTGCTTCTTCCTATTCCTCCAATTAATTTATGTATTCCCCTCACCAATTAATATATGCATACCTTTTCTCCCTAATATTTTAGAGAAGTTATAGTTTTAGTCGTTCCCAAAAATAATAGTTGATAGTTGACAAAATATATTTTTTATATATATATTTTGACTAGCGAATGCAATCAATTTTGACCGACCGAGCAATTTTGTATTTTGCCATTTTAGAGAACTTCCCTAGTTAGGTTCTCTTTTACTAGTTCAATATTGATTTTGCATTGCTCCTAAGAAATCATTTATTCAGAGTTTTACTGAATTACCCTTATTATTAGTAATAAAATCCTATCAACAAAGCAATGGTTGAAAAGTATGAGTACTTAATGATAAGCATAATTTTGAAAAAAATAATAATAAACCTCTCTTGATTATCTAAAATAAATAAGTAAAATAGAAATTTATTTTTAATATACGGAACTAGTTAAAGGAAAGGAAGATATTCTATTAAAAGCTAAGTGCATGATGTCTTCACAATTCAGAGACTTCCAACAAGCTATTCTTAAAATCAAACATGTCTAGAACTTCGACATATAAAACTTATTCCTAGAATCACTCATTATGCTGAAGATTGACGAGCATTAATCAATTTAATTAATTAAGCGGTCCTAGGGATAAATTCCACGTTCCACTTACCAATTTCCTATTCGATCATGCCTTATCTCCGTATATTGCATCTTCTGTCAGTTCCTCTTTTTTACTTTTAGATCATATCATATACTTATCGCGATCCGGAATTTTTACCTTCGGGACCATAATGACGCAATTTTACTTGTTAGGCAACTCAACGTTAGAACAATTTATCTATTTTTTAACAGTTTAAATTAAATAATGAGAAAAAAACTGAAATAACTATAATAATCCAAAGTAACGTGCGGAAACTATAACAACTAAAATATCTGATACAACCTTGGACTCGGTCACAAGTGCACGAGCACCTAAAATAGTACAAACAAGGGTCTGAATGAAATATGAAGTTGTCTGAAGGAAAGTACACAACTAAATAAAAGAAAAGGGGACTCTAGGAGCTGCAGACACTGAGCAGCTGTACCTCAAGTCTCCACAAGCAGTCCAATCCAAGCATGCTAATAATCGCCGCTTGGATCGACTCCAAAATCTGCACAAGAAGTGCAAAGTGTAGTAGTACAACCGACCCCATGTACTCTGTAAGTGTCGAGCGTAACCTCGACGAAGTAGTGACGAGGCTAAGGCAAGTCACTCACACTACAATCTGTACACAATATATAATAAAGACAAAAGCAGGAAATACGGAACAAAATAAGACAGTTAATTAAAGATAATAGTTATAGCCTCAAGAAATAAACCAGTGACGATCAGAATTACCAATCCTTATAGTTTTAAATAAAAATACCGAAAATCAACACAACTCAAGGAAAAGAAAACACGTAGGTTGTTGCAACCCGATTCCACAGTACAACACAATCCTCCATTATTCCGCTGTAACAACATCAACAATCACAAATAAACATATGTTGCATCGCACAACCCGATCCCACCATATAACAAAATCAATATAAAAATTTTCCCTCTTATTTCACTGTATCAATCCAGCCTTATTTCACCTGTTGCAGCGTGCAACCTGATCCCACCATAACAGTACAAATTCACCCTTATTCCTCCGTGTCAATCCACCCTTATTTCACATGTTGCGGCGTGCAACCTGATTCCGCCATATTAGTACAATTATTCACCGAGTACAATTTAAATCCATATTTCAAATCACAAGAACCTCCAACACTGATGAATATAAAGCTGAGACAGAAAGGAAACCTTGTACAAACTTAAAATTCACATATGAAATACTACATGGCAAGACAAGTCCAGTAAATAACAATTAGAATGTGCAAGTACGTCAATTAAAGAAAATAACAACAAGTCATGAAAGTATGAAGATGTCTAACATTTTTAATAGGAGAAACAATGATTAACAAGTAACAATTAAAGCATGGAAGATATTTAGGACACATAACAGTTAAAGCAGGGAAGGAGATAATTAAGGAAAAACGAAAAATTAGGGAAACAAGTGATTCGACGGCGTACAAGCATTCGTCACCTCGAATATACGCCTCAACACATGCATGAAATTCACATAGCACATAGTCCGAGGGTTCCTAATTCGATCAAATCAAGGTTAAACTCAACACTTACCTCAATCCACAGTCAACTCAAAGCTCTACCGGGGCCTTTCCCCTAGAATTTGTCTCCAACACACTCGTATCTAACTACAATTGACTCAATAATTTCAAATATTGCTAAAGGAATCAATTATAATGCATAAATTTAGAATTCCTAAACTTTTCCCCCAAAAAGTAAAAAATCGACCTCATGCCTGCTTGGTCCAAACCCGAAATTCGAATAAAAACCCGATTACCTATTCTCTCCCGAGCCTGATTATGTAATTTGTTCCGAAATCTGAACTCAATTTGAGGTCTAAATTTCAATTCTACAAAAATCACTAATTCTATCCAAACCCCCAATTTCCACCATAAAAATCCTAGATTTTAGGTTAAAATCTCCTGAAATGCAATAGAATATTGAAAGAAAATAAGTTAGAATCACTGACATACAAATTGGGGAAGAAAAGTTCTTGAAACAATTGCCTCTAGGGTTTTCTAGTTTTGAGAATTTGAAAGAATGAACAAAATCCCGTTTTTTCCTTCTTTTACCGCAGTTATCGCAATTGCAACACAAAGTTCACAATTGCGATCAATTCTTCGCAAATGCGAAAAACCTCTGAGCCTGATGTCATCACAAATGCGACATATTTGTTGCAAATGTGAGCCAAAATTTTTGCAAAAGCGAACTTTTGACTCGCAAATGCGAGTCTGCCTTGGTCTTCTTCCACTCGCAAATGCGGCCATTTTCTCGCAAATGCGAACCCTGCCCCTATCGCATTTGCAGATTTCTCTTCGCAAAAGTGAAGCTGACCCAGCCCCCTCCCATTTCGAAAATGCGAGCCTGACTTCGCATTTGCGATCAAGTCCTCGCAAATGTGAGATCTGCAGACCTGATGCTCCAGCATTCCATTTAAGTTCAAAATCACTCCGTAGCCTATCCGAGCCTCGGGTATCCAAACCAAACATCCACACAAGTCCAAAAATATCATACAAACTTACTCGCGTGATCAGATTGTCAAAATAACACCTAGAACTACAAATCGGACACCAAATCAAGTGAAATTTTCAAGAAAAGTCATGAACGTCTATTTAACAACTGGACGTCCGAATCAAGTCAAACCAACTCCGTTTCTCACTAAATTTGGCAGACAATTCAGAAATATAGCATGATAAGGTGACAACCAATCCATACCCAAGATGATTGCAAAATCTACCATATCGAGGAGTAGGAGATCTACGTTAGTATCGAGACTCCTAATAGTAACCACACACGAACGATAGAAATGATCTACAACAATAGAATCACCCACAAGTGTGGACACATACACATGAGCACTCAAGGAATTACGAGGCATAACCAGATATGAAGCAAAGTAGGATGACACATAGGAATAAGTAGAGCCCAAATCAAATAGAACTGAAGCATCCCCATGGAAAATTGAAACAATACCTATGATGACAACGTAATATGACTCAGCCTCAGGCATGGCTAGGAAAACATAACATCAGGGTTGGGCCCCACCACTCTGAACTATATCTCTAGGACGGCCTCTAGCTGGTTGGCCTCCACCACTAGCGGCATGACCTCCACCTTTAGCAGCCTAACCTTCGCCTCCAGCGTCCTAGCCTCCACCTCTCACTGCCTGACCCCTGCCTTTAGCTGGCTGAGCAGGCGGTGGTGCAATTGGTGCCGAAACCATGGCACGAGAACTCTACTGTGGCATGCCGCCCAATAATCTCGGATATGTCCTCATGATATGCCCAAAGCCGCCACACTCAAAACATCCATCCTGGTGTTGTGGCTGCTGAAACAGAGACTGACCCGAACGAGCCGGATAACCACGGTGATAACTCTGAATCAAAGGCGCACTGATAGGAGCTGATGGTGCACTGTAGGGTAGCTGCCTAGAATAAGGCACATAAGGACCACGACTCCTTTAAGCACCGTGGGATGCCTGAAGCGCCGACTGGAATGGCCTGGGAGGATGGCCCCAACCAAAAGTACCCCTGCCTCCAGATGAGGAACCACTAAAACCACCGGAATGGCGAGGCCTCTTATCAGACCCCTGCCCTCTCTCATGTGCAAGAACCACCTCGATCCGCCTAACGACATTAGCAGCAGCCTGAAAAGAAATCTCACCCCCAATATCCTTGGTCATCTGAAGCCTGATAGGGTGAGTGAGTCCATCGGTAAATCTCCTCACCCTCTTTCTTTCAGTAGAAAATAGAAGAAGAGCATGACGGGCTACATCTACAAAATGGGTCTCGTACTGAGTGGCTAACATACTTCCCCGTTAGAGACGCTCGAACTGCCTGCGGTAGTCCTCCCTCAGTGTGATAGGAAGGAACTTCTCTAGAAATAACTAAGAGAACTGGTCTCAAGTAAGAGCAGGCGACCTAGCTGGTCTGGTCAAAATATAGTCCCTCCACCATCTCTTGGCGGAACTCGTCATTTGAAATACAACAAAATTCACTCCATTACTATCAAGTATACCATGTTTCGCAGCAGCTCATGGCAGCAGTCAAGATAATCCCGTGTGTCCTCCGAAGGTGCACTACTGAAGTGAACTGGAAAGATCTTAGTAAACTACTCCAATCTCAATAAAGCCTTAGAAGACATGGTGGGTCCATCACTAGCCTATGCCGCAACAATTTCGCCAAACTACCCCAACTGGCTGTTAGAGTCTGATACTGGTGAGTCATCTGCTCCAGAGTGTGAGTAACGGGAGTCTGTGATCCCCTATCTTGAGAGATGGCTAGTTCCATAGGAAATGTACTGGCCCGGGCCACACTCTCCATAAGGCCCACCAAACGGACTAGAGCGTCCTGAAGCACTAGGGCGGCGATGAACCCCTCGGGGACGTGACCTGGTCCAACAAGTACAGTCTGAGCTGGAACCTCCTCATCAAAATCTACCTGAGGCTCTACTACTGGTGCTGATTCTCGAGCTCTAGGCCGAGCTCTGTCTCTGCCTCAGCCTCTTGCACGACCTCGACCTCTGCTCTTTGTAGGAGCTGCTACTGGGGGCTACGACTGCTGTCCAGCTGAGGATGCGGTACATGTTCTCTCCATCTACGAGAGGATAAGAATAGAAGAATTCAATCATCAATGATAGAATAAAATCACATGGCAGAGAAGAATAGAAGTGAAATTGTTCCTAAACTTCATAGCCTCTAGAAGATAAGTACCGATGCCTCCAGACTCTAATAAGTTTGCTCGTGACTCGTGAGACCTATGTAACCTAGTGCTCTGATACCAACTTGTCACGACCCGAAATTCCTACATTCAGGACCGTGATACGCCTAACATTTAACTTTCTAGGCAAGCCAACATTAGAACAATTTATCTATTTTTGAACAGTTTAAATTAAACAATGAGAAAGAACTGAAATAACTGTAATAATATAAAGTAAAGTGCGGAAACTACAACAACTAAAATATCTGATACAACCCTAGACCAGGTGTCACAAGTGTACGAGCTACTAGAATAGTACAAATATGGGTCTGAATAAAATATGAAGTTGTCTGAAGGAAAGTACACTGCCAAATAAAAGGAAAGGGGACTCTAGGAGCTGCGAACGCTGAGAAGCTGTACCTCAAGTCTCCACAAGCTGTACAATCCAAGCACGCTAATAACCGCTACTGGGACCGACTCCAAAATCTGCACAAGAAGTGCCGAGTGTAGTATGATTCAACCGACCCCATGTACTCTGCAAGTGTTGAGCCTAACCTCGACGAAGTAGTGACGAGGCTAAGGCAAGTCACTCACACTAAAATCTGTACGCAGTATATAATACAGTAGGAAATATGGAATAAAATAAGATAGTTAAATAAAGATAATAGCTACAACCTCAAGAAATAAACCACTGACGATTAGAATTATCAATCCTTAGAGTTACAAATGAAAATACGAAAATCAACGCAGCTCAAGGAAATAGAAAACACGTAGGATGTTGTGGCACGCAACCCCATCCCACTGTACAACAGAATCCTCCCTTATTCCACTGTAACAACATCAACAATCATAAATAAACATATGTTGCAACGCGCAACCCGATCCCACCATATAACAAAATCAGTATCACAATTCACCCTTATTTCACTGTATCAATCCACCCTTATTTCACATGTTGCGGAGTGCAACCCGATCCCAACATAATAATACAAATTCACCCTTATTCCTCCGTGTCAATATACCCTTATTTCACCTGTTGCGGCGTGCAACCCGATCCCACCATATCAGTGCAATTATTCACTGAGTACAATTTAAATCCATATTTCAAATTACAAGAACCTCCAAAACTGATGAATATAAAGTTGAGACAAAAAGGAAACCTTGTACAAACTTGAAAATTCACATATGGAATACTACACGACAAGACAAGTCTAGTAAATGACAATTAGAAGGTGCAAGTACGTCAATTAAGGCAGATATCAGCAAGTCATGAAAGTATGAAGAGGTCTAACATTTTTAACAGGAGAAAGAATGATTAAACAGTAATAATTAAAGCATAGAAGGCATTTAGGGCACATAACAGTTAAAGTAGGGAAGAAGATAGTTAGGAAAAAGTGGAAAATCAGAGAAACACGTGATTCAGCAGCGTATAAACACTCGTCACCTCGCATATACGCCGCAACACATGAAATTCACATAGCACATAGTCCGAGGGTTTCTAATTCCCTCAAATCAAGGTTAAACTCAACACTTACCTCACTCCGTAGTCAACACAGAGCTCTATCAGGGCCTTTCCCTTAGAATCCTCCTCCAACCCACTCGTATATAACCACAATTGACTCAATAATATCGAATATTGCTAAAGGAATCAATTACAATGCATAAATTTAGAATTTACACACTTTTCCCCCAAAAAGTCAAAAATCGACCCCGGGCCCTCTTGGTCCAAACTCGAAATTCGGACAAAAACCTGATTACCCATTCACCCTCGAGCCCGGTTATGTAATTTTTTTGAAATCCGACCTCAATTTAATGTCTAAATTCCAATTCTACAAAAATTCCTAATTCTACTCAAGCCCCCAATTTGCACCATGAAAATCCTAGATTTTATGTTGAAATCTCATGAAATCTAATGGAAGATTGAAAGAAAATAGGTTAGAATGACTTACCAACAAATTGGGAAAGAAAAGTTCTTGGAAAAATCGCCTCTAGGGTTTTCTAGTTTTTAAAATTTGAAAGAATGAAAAAACCCCCGTTTTCCCCTTCTTTTACCCAGCTGCAGTTATCGCAATTGCGACACAAAGTTCTCAATAGCGATCAATTCTTCGCGATGCGTAAATCTCTGAGCCTGATATCATCGCAAATGTGACATATTTGTCGCAAATGCGAGCCACGGATTTTGCAATAGCGAACTTTTGACTCGCAAATGCGAGTCTGCCTTGGTCTGTTTCCAGTCGCAAATGCGAGCATTTTCCCGCAAATGCAAACCCTGTCCCTATCGCATTGTGGACTTCTCTTCGAAAAAGCGAAGCTGACCCAACCCCCTCCCATTTTGCAAATGCGAGCCTGACTTCGCAATTGCGAGGCTCGCATTTGTGATCAAGTCCTCGTAAATGCGAGATCTGCAGACCTAATGCACCAGAATTCCATTTAAGTTTAAAATCACTCCGTAGCCTATCTGAAACTCACCCGAGCACTCGGGGCTCCAAACCGAGCATGCACACAAGTCCAAAAATATCGTACAAACTTGATCGCACGATCAAATCACCAAAATAACTCCTAGAATTATGAATCGGACACCAAATCAAGTGAAATTTTCAAGAAAACTCATGAACTTCTATTTTAACAACCGGACGTCCGAATCATGTCAAATCAACTCCGTTTATCACCTAATTTCAGACACAAGTCACAAATATACCAATAGACCTGTACCGGATTCCGATGAGTTCAAGAACCAAAATACGATACCGGTATCAACAAAGTCAATCATTGGTCAAACCTTTAAAGTCATTAAACCTTTAAACTTTAAAATTTCGGCAAAAAGAGATAACTTGAGCTAGGGACCTCCGAATTTGATTCCGGGCATACGTTCGGGTCCCAAATTACCATACGGGCCCGCCGGGACCATCAAAACACAAGTCCTGATCCGTTTAGCCAATACGTTGACCAAAGTCAACTCAAATAGATTTTAAGGCAAAATTTCATATTTTATCAATTTTTAACATAAAAACTTTTCGAAAAATACTCAGACTGCGCACGCAAATTGATCACGCCCAACTATGCCTTATAAAAAGGACTAAGCGACCGTTGTCAATATATTTTGGGTATTAAGCCCAGAGTCGAATCCCACAAGGAACTAACCTACCAATCATAGTTATCAGACACACTTAATGCTACGTACTCAACTTCCAAGATATTTTGAATAACAAGAGGTAGTTTTTCTACTAACTATTACTTTATGAAACTAGATTAACTAAGAGCTAACTAAGAATGATTTGTAAACAATAATGAGAAGGATCTAAGGTTATGATTTCCCCTATTAATGGAATCCCCTCCTTCTATGTTTCATATAAATTCGCCTAATCGTCTCTATCGATCATGAGCACTCTTCCTACCGTAAATCTCTCCCGAGTAATTACGACAATTTACTAGACATACTCTCCCGAGCTACGCTAGCTGGATTTTGTTACAGTTCACTTAGATCGCACCCAATGTTTCGTTATCCCTAATCCCACCTTTAAACCCTAAGTTATTGATTCCTCAAATACTTCGGGAGTGATGATGTTCAACAACTACCTAAATATGCACTTTCTTCCGAGTAATACATACTAAATAGGCACAACTAATTGAGGATCCTTTCTATTAACTTCAACAAGAACGTAGTTGGACAAATAGAGATTAAAACTTGGGAAATTTATATTATCATAGCAAAAGGTTTATCCTTCAACAGGTTCCATCAAAACCTTAGACTAAATGTTTAGCTACTCATAACAAAATAAGATAAAGCATA
The DNA here is from genome assembly GCA_005239535.1 of Nicotiana rustica. Taxonomy (NCBI): domain Eukaryota; kingdom Viridiplantae; phylum Streptophyta; class Magnoliopsida; order Solanales; family Solanaceae; genus Nicotiana; species Nicotiana rustica. Next base: position 17,660 of record ML511148.1, read on the forward strand.
AAGTAATTCATGATTCTCAAAATACTGATAAAAGAATAATATTGAAAGATCCAATGGTGTCTTGGTCTTTCTCCCACCTATTCTTGCCTCCAAAATAAGTTTAAAACAAGCTTAACCTTGACTTGGGCGAGTTTATTGAGTTTATATAGAGTTATGATAAGTCTTCCCCGTTTTTTGCACTTAAGTCCTTAAATTTTACTGGCTATCTACAGGTCGACTGTGGCTGCGAGCCAACCGTGGCGCGAGCGGTGGATTACGCCCACACTGTTTTTCTCCTTTGTCCATCGCATTCCAGCCGCGGTCCGATCGCGGTGGATTGTTGCCTTATATTTTTTCTAGCCTTTTCTTGCTCGTTTTCATCTGGACTTCTATCGTTTGGCCTTGTATCTACATATTTGATTCGAAAATGCTCCATATTATCTTCCAACTCTAAAGTAACTCCTGCAAAGCACAAAAACCTTAATTAGAGAATTTTGTTATCATTTAGCACTTAAAACATCAATAAAGCATGGTTAACTTAGAGCATAAATAACATCTACATCGCATAGGCCACACAATGTCCCTAACCGGCTTTCCTACTCTAAGTCAGAGGTCCAAACTTACCTTCCTTTCACGAGTCAAGTGCCTACTCACCACAAAAAGACTTATATAAAAGTTATGACAATTCACACGCTGAGGAATTCAAACAAGTAAGATTTCGCTCACCCTCAGAAAGAAATTCTCATGCCATATAAAATACACCATAGGCTTTCCCTTAGTGTAATACTCAACTAATCTAGCTCCATTAGTCTAGAATCAAGTAGGACTTTATTTGGTTGTAATGTAGGATGCGAGACAAGTGGGATATATATATGGATATAAGAGTGGCTACACCTCCCTAAGCACTTTAATACATTTTTTTTTCATATTTAAGCTCATCCTTTTTCAAACCATTATTCCACCTTTTCATAATTGTGTAATACCTTTTAATTCTTTAAGCACACTTTTTTCAAAAGCCACCGCCATTTGAGACTTCATTCTTTTTCCTTTTTTTTCCAGTCCCGGTGGCTTCTAATATTCATTATCACACTTTGCACCTTTATCTATATTCTCTTAGTTCCACTCAAAAGCCCAACCAACCACCCCACACTTTCACTTTTCCATGTTCGTCACAACTCAAGTGCTTCTAGGAGGTGATAGGGTTTAAAAGATTGTCAATTCAAAAATTGGGCCAGGCTTGTAATGTGGTTGCCAAAGAAAACAATATTACAGGCTCAAAGGGGTTAACTATGGTATATACAATCAGGTGGGTAGAAACATATATAAATATGTTCAACAAAGAAACGCCTATATCATTTTATAGACCAATCAAAGCTACAATTTTGCTTCATACACACACATGAAAAGTTCTAGGCATTGAATGTTAACACAGAACACAAAAAAGTCTCACTCACACATGACACATGACTCAGTCAGTTCGGATCATCAGACACTCTGCTCAAAGTATTTTCAACCAAATCAGGAACATGCAATTTAAGGCTTTCTTGCTAGAGTCGACTATTGAGTCTAAGTGTCATGCTAAGGCAATCAGTATTAAAGGTACTACGGAGTTCAGGGATCCTATTTCTATTCTTCTCTCGCCCAAGAATTCCTAATCTAAAAAGAAATAAAAAATTAACTATACCTGATTCAAATGAAAACCCTTGGAAAAGAACCGTGGTTTAAAGAAAAACCAAGGGGGAGCTGGTACACTACCTAACAAAAGAAAATATTTTTGTTTTTGTTATTTATTTATTTTTTTGTTCGACTTAAGACCCTCAAGAGACCCGTCGAGAGGTGTCCGTCTTCGGGCCAAGCCGAAGTTAATTAATCAACAAATCAAAATATCACACAAACCAAAATACTTTACAAACTATACAAATTTACAACAACAACAACAACCATCCCCCACCCCACACTTAAAAATTTGGCATGTCCCCATGTCAAAGAAATTAAAGCAAAGTAAGGTAAGAGGACTTCCCTGGTGCATAGTCTTGATCGGAGACGGTGTCAGGATCGAGGTGACACACTCGACCTAACACCCGGAGCCATCCCATGATCTTTCTCTCAGACCTAGCACTTTGGGTGGCCAAATTGTCAACTCGGGCACCCAGTTCATTGGCTGAAGTGCGTAGGCTAGCCATATCTTGCTCCAAGGTTGTCATCCTGGTACTCCGGCGGGCCTGTGATGGGCCAGCCTCATCAGCAATCTGCACCGATGGGGAGGCAGTAGGCATAACTCCCTCATCATCATCATCAACATCATCATCATCCGCATCAGCCGCCACATGCTGGTCTTTCCCAACTGTGATTTTACTAGCCTTGAATGGGGATTTTAATTGCAATTTTCCATCGTAGAATCGTAGATGGGGTTCTCAGGAACTCGTGAAGCACGACACATCCTGATGACCATGGAAGGGAAGTAGAACCCTTTGCCCGCCTCTGTGGACCGGATGAACATTTCATCTTGAATGAGCCGGGCCACGTCAAAGTCATGGTGGTTGACAAAACACCAAATCGCCGCTGCTCTTGGCGCATTACCATCAGTTGTATTGCTGGATGGAAGCAGGCGACTGTTGATGATTGTTAGCCAACACTTAGCTTCCCAATTGAGAGATTGGGAGTTCAAGGTCATTCTTGGCTTGATCCATATTGGCTCCCTACCAGCGACACAGATTATTTGAACCATTAAGTTCCAAGTGGCTGGTGGTCTCTGATAATCTTGATAGTAGTCTGTATCTCCGGTGAAGACCGGCAACCTGTACACTCGGCGGATGTCCTCAAGAGACACATTCACCGGGGTGTTTTGTACTGTGACTACTCTATCGACGTGGTCCGGGCAGTTAGCATAGAATTCCCGGACCATCATAATATTGACCTCTTCCGGCTCATCAAAGAAGACGTCAACTAACGTCTCCTTAACTCGTCATAAATATGTGGGCGTTCAACTCTTAATGCAGCCCTCTTAATGTGCACTTCAGGCACCAACTTCCTAGCTGATTTTGCATTATATCTATCTTGAGCCGCTTTGGATACAAAGCGGGTGTTTTCAAACTGGCTCGAATTCGCCTGAGCTCGGGATGAACCACCTGACCCACTGGTGGATGCACCTGTGGCACGTCTTTTCCTGGATTGATGCATTGTACCTGACAAATGAAGGGATACTATTAGTGAGGGTTTGAGATGTGCGAGCCCAGGGTGGTTACTCAGACTTCACCACCACTATGGTCACATTAACAAGTATAGCTCAATGGGGTAATTTCACAAGCACCTAGTGTAGTGAATAATTATTTCATAAACTTAGCCCATGTAAGTACAAATTCTCCCCCAAATCAACCCCAATCACTACACAAACTCCACCCTACCACAATCAACTTCAAACAACAATGTCATGCTATTTCTACCATATTTCACACATTACCAACTAAAAAGAAGAAGAGAAAACAAAAATCTTACTCTAAAAACTACAACACTTCTATCACTACAATTACAAAAGAGAAAGAAAGAAGAAGAAAGAAAGAAGCATAACATACCTGGGAGTTGTAAAGTTGAGAGAGGGGAAAAGGAGGAGAATTTTTGAGTGGAAGGAAGACAAGGGAGGAAGGGGGCTCAGATGTGTGTCTGTGTGGGAAAGGGAGAGGGTTTTGGTAGAGAAAGAAGAAGAATAAGAAGAAGAATAAGAAGAAGAAGAGGCGTGGGATTAGGGATTTAGAGTAGGAAGGGGTTCG
>ML511150.1:0-41590 GCA_005239535.1 Nicotiana rustica
TCAGCACTTCAGGTATCTCCCCGTGCACCGCCAGCTCATGTTAGTGCACCACCAACATCTATCCGTGCACAGCCACTTCAGAGTTACCAGGGTGGTTATCAGGGTCGTCAGGGCTAGTTCCCGAGTTATCAGCCACAGCAGCAGAGATCTTGTTATAGTTGTGGTAGCCAGGGGCACATTGCCATATATTGCCCCTGAGCTTCGAGTGGACCCCAGTATCAGGGTTCCTGTGCCTTGGTTCCTGCAGCAGGTGCACCCTTACCCCCTCAGCCAGCTAGGGGTGGTGGTCGAGGTGCCAGAGGTGGTGGTCAGGCTCATAGAGGTGGAGCGGAGGCCATGAGAGGTAGAGGTCAGCCCATAGCAGGTAGACCGAGAGATGCACAGGTTGGAGGGGCTCAACCCCGGTGTTATGCTTCTCCTGCTCGTGCTGATGCTGAGGCTTCTGATGCAGTTATTATAGGTACGGTTTCAGTTTGCAGCAGAGATTCTTCGGTGTTATTTGATCCGGGTTCTATATTCTCCTATGTGTCTTCGTATTTTGCCCCTTATTTGAGCATGCCCTGTGATTATTTGAGTACTGTTGTACATGTGTCTACACCGGTGGGTGATTCTATAATGGTAGATCAAGTCTACCGTGCTTGCGTAGTACTTATTGGTGGTCTGGAGACTCAGGTTGATCTTTTGCTTCTTGATATGGTTGACTTTGATGTTATATTGGGGATGGATTGGTTATCTCCCTATCACGCTATCTTGGATTGTCACGCCAAGACCTTAGCCTTGCCAGGAGTACCTCGTTTAGTGTGGAGAGGAACTCATAGTCGTTAATCGGGTAGAGTTGTTTCTTATATGAAGGCTCGGCGCATTGTCGAGAAGGGTTGCTTCGCCTATTTGGCCTATGTTCGTGGTTCTAGTGTTGAGGTTCCTTCTATCGAGTATGTGCCCGTGGTTCGCGAGTTTCTAGAGGTATTCCCTGCTGACCTGCCGGGTATGCCACCCGACAGGGATATTGACTTTTGTATTGAGTTGGCTGAGGGCACTCAGCCCATTTCTATTCCCCCGTATCGTATGGCTCCGCCAGAGTTGAAAGAATTAAAGGAACAATTGCAGGATTTGTTGGATAAAGGCTTCATTAGGCCTAGTGTTTCTCCTTGGGGTGCTCCAGTATTGTTCGTGAAGAAGAAAGATGGCTCAATGAGGATGTGTGTTGACCACCGACAGTTGAATAAGGTTACTATCAAGAACAAGTATCCTTTGCCGAGGATTGATGACTTATTCGATCAGCTTCAGGGTGGTACGGTATTCTCTAAGATAGACTTGAGACCTGTTTATCATCAGCTGAGGATCATCGCGTCTGATGTGCCTTAGAAGGCTTTTCACACTCGTTATGGGCATTATGAGTTTTTGGTCATGTCGTTTGGGTTGACTAATGCCCCCGCTACTTTTATGGAGTTGATGAATCGGGTATTCAGGCCTTATTTGGACTCGTTCGTCATTGTTTTCATTGATGATATTTTGATATACTCTCGCAGCCNATATTCAGGCCTTATTTGGACTCATTTGTGATTGTGTTTATTGATGAAATTTTGATATACTCTCGCAGCCGAGAGGAGCATGAGCAACACCTTAGAGTCGTCCTCCAGACTCTGAGGGGTAGGCAGTTGTATGCCAAGTTTTCTAAGTGTGAGTTCTGGTTGAGTTCTGTGGCATTCTTGGGCCACGTTGTATCGGCAGAGGGCATTCAGGTGGATCCGAAGAAAGTTTCAATAGTTAGAGATTGGCCTAGGCCCACTTCAGCCACAGATTTGGAGTTTCTTAGGCCTAGCAGCCTATTATCCCTGGTTCGTGGAGGGGTTTTTATCTATAGCAGCCCCTATGACCAAGTTGACTCAGAAGAGTGTTCAGTTCAGATGGTCCGAGGACTGTGAAGCGAGCTTTCAGAAGCTCAAGACAGCATTGACCACAGCACTAGTGTTGGTATTGCCCACAGGTTCAGGTTCTTATACCATGTATTGTGATGTTTCGCGGGCTGGGCTTGGTGCAGTGTTGATGCGGGATGGGAAGGTTATAGCCTATGCTTCACGTCAGTTGAAGATTCATGATAAGAACTATCCATTCCATGATTTGGAGCTTGCAGCTATTGTTCACGCATTGAATATTTGGTGGCACTATGTGTACGGATTGCCATGTGAGGTGTTCACGGACCATAAGAGCTTGCAGTATCTATTCAGACAGAAGGAGTTGAATATGAGGCAGAGGAGGTGGTTAGAGTTGCTGAAGGATTATGATATTATTATTCTCTATCATCCGGGAAAGGACAACGTGGTGGCCGATGCTTTGAGCCGGAAGTCAGTCAGTATGGGTAGCTTCGCCTATTTATCAGTTGGAGAGCGACCTTTGGCTTTGGATATTCAGGTTTTAGCCAATCGATTTGTTATGTTAGAGGTTTCTGAGACTGGTAGTGTTTTGGCCCATACCATCGCTCGTTCTTCATTGCATGATCGTATTCGTGCCAGACAGTATGATGATCGTCATTTGTGTGCTCTTAGTGATGCGGTTCAGCACGGATGTGCCAAGTAGGTCACAGTCGATGCTGAGGGACTTTTGAGATTGCAGGGTCGTATATGTGTTCCTGATGTGGACGGCATTCATAAGTTGATATTGCAGGAGGCCCATAGTTCCCGGTATTCCATTCATCCGGGCATCGGGAAGATTTACCAGGACTTGCGGCAGCATTATTGGTGGCGTAGAATGAAGAAGGATATTGTGGCTTATGTATCTCGGTGCTTGAATTGTCAGCGGGTTAAGTATGAACACCAGAAACCCGGTGGCTTGATTCAGCAGATTCAGCTTCCCGAGTGAAAGTGGGAGCGTATCACGATGGATTTTGTAGTTGGGCATCCACGAACTCAGAAGATGGTTGATGCAGTATGGGTCGTTGTGGATAGGCTGACCAAGTCAGCACATTTCATTCCTGTGTCAATTTCATATTCAGCGGAGAAGTTGGCAAAGATCTACATGAGAGATTGTCAGATTTCATGGCGTGCCTTTATCTATTATATCAGACCGAGGTACTCAGTTTACCTCCCATTTCTGGAGAGTATTTCAGCGAGAGTTGGGCACAGAGATTGAGTTCAGCACAACATTTCATCCTCAGACGGACGGACAGTCCGAGCGTACTATCCAGATTTTGGAGGATATGTTGCGAGCTTGTATCATTGATTTTGGTGGCTCATGGGATTAGTTCTTGCCTTTAGTAGAGTTTTCCTACAACAACAGTTACCAGTCGAGCATTCAGATGGCTCCGTATGAGGCGTTGTATGGTAGGCGATGTTGGTGTCCAGTCGGATGGTTTGAGCCCGGAGAGGATAGGTTATTGGGTTCTGAGTTGGTCCAGGATACCTTGGATAAAGTGAAGATTATTCAGGATAGGCTTCGTACAGCTCATTTCCTCGTCTCTCCCCCAAACTTATGATTTTTTCCTATTATTCATCAAGAGTGCTTAAGGAAAGAATGAGTGCCAAGAGAGGGTCATTCGAGAACGGATGAAGGTTCACAGTTTTTGAACAAATTGGCTCAGTCTCAATAAGGGTTGACTGGGGATCTTGTCAAGGTAGTCTATGGAAATCTTTCAATTTTAGTGGGGAATCAAGGAAGGCCTATGGTCATCTCACAAGTTGATCTCACTTAAGATTTCGCCTGGAAAAACACTTGGGGCAAGTTCTAGACTTTTAGGCACGGCACTCGGGCTATGAAATTTCAAACCTCACCTCACAGACCTCAGGATTGTTAAAGAGTATCAATTCGGGGGCCCACAACAACCTTGGTTCAAATTGAAAACTCAAATATGGCCATGTACACCACCTGACAACAGTTTTAGTCAACTCGAGACACTAAGGGTCACAACTAGAACTAGCCTCATTTGTAATATGTCTTTAACCAAGAGGTCAAAGGTAAGTTTGTTGGTGCCAAGTGAAGCTTTATTTGAATCACATTTATTCACTACTACCGAAACAAAAGAAAACAAAAACAAAAATAAAAACGAAAAACTAACTCAATCCTTTAAAAAGTCATCACACCGTCTGTCGTAGGGAGGAGACACCCGGTTCGCACAACTTCCATCCCTGGAAAGAACCGTGGCCTTAAGAAAACCAGGGGCTTATTGACAGCGCAAAAGGTAAAGAAGAAGTTATAAAAAAAATATCAAATGAAATAAGAAGTTAAACTACAAATGAGAAAAGCTAAAGAAGTTATAAAGTAGAAAATACAAAAATTAGAAAAGAATATGTACAATAGGGGATGAATATATACATATGATAGGGAATCTAAATATATACATACAAAAAATAAAAAGTACGGGAATATAAATAAGGAAAGAAAAATAGTATCAACAGTTATTACAACCCAAAATCATGAAAATGTCTGAATCATCAACTATCAAATAGAGGCCACCCCCTCCAATAAGAACAAGCATTGTCCTCAATGCTAACTAGCCAAAAATATACATCAGGGGAAAGGGGTGAGAGAGAGTCAAAGGAAACTCCCTATGGTGCCTCTGTCTGCATGGGTGAAGGATCAATTGGGCATGGTGAAGAAGGCACTGTGCCAGTAGTGGTAGCAGGGTCCTGTGGTTGTACGGGGGTCTAGCCCTCGGGCTCCTCGAGCTAAATCTCCATGCCATCAGTCCGCGAGATTGATCTCCTACGAACTGGGGCCGGTGGAAGGTCTGCCTCCTCAGCATGTGTGTCCTGGTCAGTGGGTCCTGTATCTCCCAACAATAGATCAAGGGAGATGTCCCCCGCAGCTGCGACCTTTGCCACCTCTTTCTTCAAGACTGCTTGAGTTTCCTGCATCTTCACATGTACCTTCTTCATTTCATCTTGGGACTTCTTCATCTTCTGCACATATTTTCCCCAATATTAGATCTCCTTCTCCTTTCTCTCCAATGTCTCCATGATTTTTGTTTGGTTATCTACCAAGGTCTTCAACGTGTTCTCTAGAGTATGAGGCAATGCAATAGGTGCCGGAGCTGACTGGGCTGCAACAGTGGTATAAAGGTCAGAAAGCTTAGAGGAAGCTACCTGCATCCAGTTGGTGATACCAACTAGAGTCTAAGACACTTTCAAGGTTGTTTGGGGGTAAGTGTAAGATGATGGCACTGAGACTGGTAGGGATATGGCAGGACCCGACAGAGGCTCAGGGACAGCAGCAGCAGTGGGCCCCTCAAAAGCAATGGAGCCTTCAGCAGCAGCGGAAGGCTCTGTGGCAGTGGAAGTACCAGGGGCTGAAGATGTGGTGGCTTTCCCTTTCGCCTTGGGGTTGTCTGACCCCTTCAAACTATACCACAAGAAAGCAGTCTGGGGTTTCACTATAGTGTCAAAATCCCTCCCCTTAACTTCATTGTCCCGGAAATACATAGTGAGGAAGTTGGGAAAAGGATAGGAGGCCTCATTCCTCTGCACAATCCAGTCTATCACCTTGGACGTGATATTCCCAACATTAATCGGGATACCATCCATAATAGCACCCACTATCACCTCCCTAGAAAGGGGCATGTCACTGTCATGGAGTATCGAGTCTATCCTGCTGCAAACAAAAGTCCCCTAGCCTCAAAACTCAGTGTGTTCCTTTTGATGGTTGTGCCTGCAACCAACCATGCTGGTTTAGTCTCGGGGTAGCTATGAATGAGACCAACCAAGGATGAGCCAAATCTTTCATATCCACCTTCTCCAAGTAACGAGTCTCATCTTCATCCGCGAAACCCGCATATTCATTAAATGCCTTGCCATTATAAAGAACTTTCTTGTTGCGAACCTTAATAAGGTATGTGTCCTTTTTTGTGTAGGCCACATTTGTATAGAATTCCTTCACAACATATTCATTAGCATCTTCCACTCTGCTAGTAAAGAAGTCCCACACCTCCCTCTCTAAAAACTGCTTCCTCAAATTGGGGTTGAGGGGTAGGAGATCCTTGATGATGAACGGCATTTCAGGGATAAGAGATCTTTAGGGCCACCATTCTCTAAACTGGTGGTAGTCCAGTTCAGAGACAAATCGGTCCTGCCATATCAACGAGTTTCTGGTCCTCAGAACTCCCGTAGTCTGCACTTGGGTGTCACCACCCCTTCCATCATCAGGTGCCTCATATGAGCTGTCGAGGTTGATGGAAGAATGGGTTGTTGATTGGGTTGCTGCACCTATGCCCTCGGGAGAAGCTGAATGACTAGAAGAATCCTTAAAAGCATCAGAGCTAGTGCGCTCATTGACGAGTCTCCTTGGCTTTGACAATGCAAATGCTAAAGCTTCTCAACTATGTCCCTCTGAAGCTTCACGGGAGGGCACATACTCACTAGACTCCGACTCTGAAGGGTCGGGGGTTGGTCTCCTAAGAGTATTCTTCTTGCTAATGATCTTTTTCGGGCCCAAGGGATTTGGTTGTTTTCCTTTGTCCCGACCCCTTGAAGGGTCGCCACTCCCGGGTTGCTTGTCAGCTTCACCCCGTGATCGCACCATACTATGCAAATATGTCACAAAAGTTGTTAAAAATAGCACATAAGTACCCAATTAAAGCTTAGACATGATAGAAGGGGGGACTTTGAACTGTTAAGAGGTGCCTAGCGTTTTCATCAATATGAAAGAGGAAGCTTCTGGGATGTACCTGTACAACTAGGGATTGGGGGAAGCAAATAGTGCACAGACAAGTGATCTGTTGTCAGCGGAAAGAGAACCGATGCAGCAGAATGGTCACCGTTGATAGCGGAATTTTGACCGCTGCAGCGGAGTTGGTGGATCAGACTTTCTCTGATGGTTCAAAATGCTGGTCGCAAAAAACTGGACCGCTATAGCGTTTGGCCACCGTTGTCAGCAAAATTTTGGTCGCTACAACGGTTACTAAGTACACCTGAGAGTGAACTTCTCTGAACTTTGAGAACCACTCACCGCGAAAATTTGTCCACCGCAGCGTTTGGTCATCGTTGTCAACAGAATTTTGACCGCTACAACAGAATCCTAGGGTTAAAGCTTATGAAGCTTGAGGACTCCGCTGTCAGCGGAATTTTGAAACACTGCAGCGGATTTCTTTAGCAACGCGCACTAAGGGATTAGGAACAAAATTAGGGTTCTACAATATCTAAAAAAATACACATGAAACACAATTATGAAAAAACCTATACCCACATAGATGCCTAGAAATCATTACCCCACAATTGTAGCACACATTGATGATTCATTTTTAGCAATTAGGGTTCCACTAACTCTAAATAAAGAAGAATAAAAAGAAAGACACACTAAAACACACTAAAAACTAAGAACAAATGTTAAACTAAAAACAAATCATGAGAACATACCAGCAGTTAATGAAGTTGTAGGATCCAAAGAGATGAAAAACAAGGGCCTTGGATGAATAGTGAAATGAAAGAGCATTAACTATGTTTGGGAGGTCAGTAAATGAGCCAAAAGGGTAAAAGAGGGGGGTCCCTCATTATTTATACTAAGGAAGTGGGACCCCAACTGACCTACCTAGCGCAGCAGCGAATTTTTACCGATGACCGCGCTTTTGGAACTGCTGGGCATTGGCCTCCACCAGTGTCAGCGGAATTCTGCCGATGCAGCAGACAACCACCGCTGACAGTGAAAAAGTAAACGCTGCAACATTTTGAGATTCAGAGAGCATGCATTTTTGGCCAATTTAACTGTTGTCAGCGACAAAGTTTTGCTGCAGCGTTTGATGGCCGTTGTCAATGGAATTTTGGCCGCTGCAGTGAAATTTCCCCATTTTTCTCATTGTTCCATATTTGAACATGCATTGCATCCACCAATTCCTACATCAACTTCACAACAGGTTAACCCACAGAAAAACTATTCTCACAAAAGAAACAAAAACAAAAAGAAAGAAAAGAAAACATTTAGGTTGCCTCCCAAGAAGCGCCTGATTTAACGTCGCGGCACGACGCATGTTACCATGTTCAAAGGAATTTCACCAAAGCCACCATGTGCCTATCTTCAAATTTACCCAGATAATGCTTGACCCTGTGCCCATTCACACGAAAAATCTCCCGATTCTTGTTTTTGAGATCAAGAGCACCAAAGGTTGTAACCAGTACCACTTCAAACGGACCACTGCACTTGGACTTGAGTTTGCCTGGGAAGAGACGAAGCCTTGAATTGAAAAGAAGATGCAAGTCTCCCACCTTGAAGTCCCGATCTTTGGCATATTTGTCGTGCAAGTACTTCATTTTCTCTTTGTACAAAGAAGAGCTAGCGTAGGCATGGAATCTGATCTCATCTAGATCATTGAGGTGATCAACTCTAAGATTTGCAGTTGTATCCCAATCCAAGTTCAACTTTTTTAATGCCCATACTGCCTTGTGATCCAATTCCACTGGAAGATGACATGCTTTGCCATACACCAACCGGTATAAAGACATCCCGATTGGGGTTTTGAAGGCAGTCCTGTAAGCCCAAAGAGAATCATCAAGCTTCCGGGACCAATCAGTCTAACTAGCATTCACTGTCTTGGCAACAATTTCCTAGATTTCTCGATTAGACACTTCCGCTTGACCACTAGATTGAGTATGGTACGGAGTGGACACTTTATGATTGAATCCATACTTGGCTAGCAATGAATCAAAGTCCCTGTTGCAAAAGTGAGACCCCCTCTCACTGATGATGGCACGGGGTGTCCCAAATCTTGTGAAAATATTCTTCTTTAGAAAACCAACCATGCTTCGAGCTTCATTATTAGATAAAGCCACAGCTTCAACCCATTTCGAAACATAATACACTACTACGAGTATGTAGGTGTTTCCACATGAGCTAAGAAAGAGTCCCATAAAATCAATACCCCGCACATCAAAGATATCTACCTCAAGGATTGTAGTGAGGGGCACTTCATCTTTCTTGGATATGCCTCCCATTCTTTGGCCTTCATCACACTGTTTAAAGAAACCACAACTCAAGACCTTTGAAGCGGTCCTTTCCCCTCCATGATGGCCACCATAAGGTGAGGAGTGGCAAGAATAAATAACTGACACTGGCTCTTCTTCGGGAACACAGCGCCGAATGACACCGTCATTGCATATCTTGAACAAATATGGTTCATCCAAATAATAATACATGCTATCCCGTCTAAGCTTCTTCCTTTGGTTGGAAGAGAGCTCAAACAGGACAACACCGGTGACGATATAGTTATCGATGTCCGCGAACCATGGAATATCATGCATAGAGACGGAGAGAAGTTGCTCATCCAGGAAGCTATCATTAATCTCAAGGCCATCACTTGGCCTCCCTTGCTCTTCCAAATGGGATAGATGGTCGACAACATGGTTCTCACTCCCCTTCCTATCAACGATTTCCAAATCAATCTCTTGAAGAAATAACACCCACTGCATAAGTCAAGCCTTGGAATCCCTTTTCATCATTAAATACCGGAGCGCCGCATGGTCGGTGTGAACTATCACCTTGGCGCCCATAAGGTAAGGCCTGAAAGTCTCCATTGCAAAGACTATAGCCAATAATTCTTTTTCGGTGACGGTGTAATCCATTTGGGCAAATTTCATGGTCTTGCTTGCATAGTAAATGGGGTGAAATATTGTGTTCATCTTTTTTCCCAAAACCGCACCCACCGCCACATCACTCGAATCGCACATGAGCTCGAAAGGTGAGCACCAATTTGGCGCGGTAATAATTGGCGTGGTAGTTAGCTTTTGCTTCAACAACTCAAATGCTCTCATACATATTTCATCAAAGTTTAACTTGGCATATTTTTCTAATAGCTTGCAAAGAGGATTCACAACCTTCAAAAAGTCTTTAATGAAGCGCCGGTAGAACTCTTCATGCCCAAGAAAGCTACGGACTCCCTTTACCGAGGTTGGATGAGGCAACTTGGAAATAACCTCTATCTTGGCTTTATCAACTTCAATTCCATCCCTTGAGATTCTTTGGCCAAGAACTATCCCTTCCTCAATCATGAAATGACATTTTTCCCAGTTTAGCACGAGGTTGGTTTCTTCACATCGAGCAAGGACTTTATCAAGATTTTGCAAGCATTCATCAAAGGAGTCCCCTACCACGTTGAAATCATCCATGAATACCTCCAAAAATTCATCAACCATATCAGTGAAAATTGCCATCATGCACCGCTGGAATGTAGCGGGTGCATTGCACAATCCGAAGGGCATCCTGGAAAAAGGAAATCTCCCATAGGGACAGGTGAAGGTTGTCTTTTCTTGGTATTCTGGAGCTATCAATATTTGGTTATAGCTTGAATACCCGTCCAAGAAGCAATAGAAAGCTCAACCCACAAGTCAATCAAGCATTTGGTCCAAGAAAGGAAAAGGGAAGTGATCCTTGCGGGTCACTTTGTTCAATTTGCGGTAATCCATGCACACCCACCAACCAATCCCGGTCCTTATTGGAATAAGCTCATTCTTGTCATTTTGCACTACGGTCATGCCACCCTTTTTAGGAACACATTGGGCTCGAGAAGTCCAAACACTATATGATATTGGGTAGATGACCCCAGCATCAAGCCACTTGATTATCTCCTTTTTGACCATCTCCTGCATTGCCTAATTCAACCTCCGTTGATGTTCTACGGAGGGATTTGCACCATCTTCAAGAGTTATTTTGTGCATACAAAAGGCGGGGCTTATGCCCCGAATATCAGCAAGAGTCCAACCTATGGCCTTCTTTTGCCTTTGAAGAACTTTAAGTGTAGAGTCTACCTGCAATTGGGTTAGGCAAGAATAAAGTATAAAAGGTAAAGTGCGAGAAGGACCCAAAAATTCATACCTGAGGTGTGGTTGAAGGGGCTTCAACTCCAAGGTAGGTGGCTCCTCGATTTAGGGCATAGTCGGAGCAGTTTTTTTATTTTCCAAGTCCAAATATATCTTGCGAGGACCATAAGAATAAGAACTCATTCCTTGCAATGCATTGGCACACTCGATCAAGTCATTCACCACAATATCATCATGATTCAATAGAACTGCTTCCACGGGATCTTCAACATTGATCATTGAGCTTGTTTCATCAATTATGACCTCGGTGACAAGGTCCATGAAAGAACATACCTCCGTGTTATTGGGTTGCTTCATCGACTTGCAAACGTGGAAAACGACCTTTTCATCGCCCACGCGGAAGGTGAGCGCACCGGCCTCCACGTCTACCAAGGCCTTCCCCATTGCAAGGAAAGGTATTCCCAAGATGATTGGAACTTCATAATCTACCTCACAATCCAAGATAACAAAATCCGCGGTCAAGATGAATTTGTCAACCCGCACCAAAACATCATCAATGATTCCCAAAGGCCGCTTCATAGATCGATCCTCCATTTGAAGTAGCATTGAAGTTTTCCTAGGTTGACAAATTCCCAAGGTTTTGAAGACTGAATAAGGCATCAAATTGATGCTAGCTCCCAAGTCGCACAATGCCTTGGCAAAATCTGCACTACCAATTGTACAAGGAATGGTGAATGCTCCGGGGTCTTCAAGTTTGGGTGCCATTGAATGCATTATTGCACTCACTTGGTGAGTCATTTTGATTGTCTCGCACTCCATTGATCTCTTCTTTGTGACCAAGTCTTTCATAAACTTGGCATACCCGGGCATTTGTTCAATAGCCTCAACTAATGGACTATTGATGGATAAGCTCTTCATCATGTCAATGAATTTCTTTAATTGATTTTCACTCTTTTGCTTTGCCAACCTTTGAGCATAGGGAGGAAGAGTCCTAGGCAGTGGTTCCTTTTCTTTTGACACAACCAGCTCGGGTATGTCAATTACGTGTTCCCTAGACGGTTTCATGTCACTTTGCAATTCCTCTTCATGATCATGAATATCAATCCTCACTTCACTAGTCATTGGCTCATCAACCACATGCTCAATCTCAATCGGAATCTCATTATTTTGCAAGTCATCATCATCACCAACAACTCTTCTTTGCTTTGAATAACTAGCCTCACCACCTCGTCCACTTCTTGTGGTCACCGCCATGGCGTGACCGGTATTGTTGTTATTGTTCCCACCCTTAGGGTTCACCACCGTGTCACTAGGTAGTGCTCCCTTCGGGCGTGTGTTCAAGGCTTGTGAGATTTGTCCCATTTAGACTTCAAGATTTCAAATGGAGGTGGTATGGGAGGCGATTTGAGCATCCGAATCCGCATTGCGTTCCATCATTTGTTTGAACATATGCTCGATCCTACCCAGAACATTACTTGAGGAACCTTGGCCTTGTGATTGATACGGGGGTGGATTGTTGGGTTGTTGATACATCAGGGGCCTTTGAAAACCCGACCCTAATTACTGTTTCCACCCCAATGTTTTTTCCTGCTCTAATTGTTGTTGTTGTAACCCCATTGTTGATTGTTGTTCCCCCAATTGCTTGAGTTGTTATTGTTGTTCCAATTACCTTGCCTTTGATTATTCCAACTTTGGTTGTTCCCTTGATTGTTCCTTTGCCCTTGAAATTTTTTGGCATACATTACATCTTCATTTTTCTCATCATAGGAACCTTCTTGATTATACCCACTCACTCCTTGGTCGCATTGGTCATTGTTGTTTTGCATTGGATTTCCACGAGGCCTTCGCTTGTTCACCTAATGATTTACCCCCTCCATAGCATGCACTTGATTCGGCCCTTGTATTTGTTGAAGTTGCGCCTTAGCAAGTTCATTCATGGCGGTGGTAAGCTCGGCAATTGCTTGCCCGTGATCTTGAAGCTCTTTGTAGAGATTAATAACACTTGGATCACCCTGGGGCACATTTTCCCGACTCTGCCATACTGACGAAGTGTCAGCCATTTCATCTAAGATGTGCCTCAGTGTAAGATAACTTCATAAAGTTGCCCCTGTAAGCTGATTGACCACACACTCATTGGTGGTATTGATGCCTCGGTAGAACGCCTGTTGTATCATGGCCTCCGTCATGTCATTGTTTCGGCACTCTTTGACCATAGTTTTGTAGCGTCCCCATATCTCGTGAAGGGACCATTCCGCTCTTGCTTGAATGTCAATATCTTGTCTCTCAATGCCGCCATGTTCCCGGGGGAGAAAACATTGGCAATGAACTTATCCGCCAATTCATCCCATGTAGAGATAGAATGATTGGGGAGTCGCTCAAGAAAATCCATGGCTTTCCCTCAGAGAGAGAAAGGAAATAATCTGAGCCTCAAGGCATCCTTCGATACGTTGGTTCGCTTGCTCCCCCAACATGTGTCCACAAATCCTTTTAAGTTCTTGTAGGCATTTTGATTGGGGGCTCCCGTGAAATACCCACGTTGCTCCAGGAGTGTCAACATGACACTAGTGATTTGGAAGTTGACCGCCCGGATTCTGGGGGGGACAATAGAACTTGCATACCCCTCGTTTGGAAGCACCCGAGGAGCAACTCTAGAAAGAGGAGGCGGGGGAGGGTCTGGAATTTCATCATTGAGATTGGCCTGTCGGCCCCATCTTGGAGGTGGAGGCACTTGATTCAATTCATCCTCTCTGTTATCATATACCTCTTCCCCCGGTATAACATTTCCTAAAGGATCAGCCATTTGTACCTGTATTGATTTAAACACACAAGTTAACAAAAATAAGGAAAGAAAAATAATCTACACCACTACTCAAATAGATAGTCAACACTGTTATAACTCCCCGGCAGCGGCGCCAAAAAGTGATCGACGCCCACCTATATCACAATAAGTAGCAAGGAAGGGGTCGAAGCAGCTTTTACCCGAACGGGTCGGGATCGATTTCCACAGGGAGATATGTAAATGGGAGTTGAGTTCTAATGGTGTTTCATGTTCTCAATTACACTTCTCATCATAAAGGTTTGTGATTATACTAAGGTTTAATAACAAAAAAAGACTATTATCTAGCTAGCTATGATCGTTTTGTGGAGTTTCTCAATTAATAAAAAACACTAGGATTGCAACTTACTCCTAGGCGAGTGAATAATGGGGTCTACAATCGAGGAGAACATTGTGAATTGTGGGTGAATGGCATAACCTCATTCTAACTTTCCCACCCAATACCTCTCGGTAATTTGGGTGACTTTGCCTAAGTTGGCCTTCTCAAGCACAATTGGGTGTTTCAATAAATCAAATGAAATGGCTCAAGTTGGGTGTAGCTATCTCTAGCATCCACCCTTTTACTGGGGCTATCAATCTCTTGAGCTCATCCCACTACCTTGTTAGCCTATTTACCTAGACTTAGGTCATCTTTCTCAAGAGTAACCATAGTCATGAAGGCATGAAATAGTGTTTGCAACCACTAAATCTGAGAATTATGCATAAATTAGACTAAAAATGAAACACCCAAACACAAAATTATCCTAAAATAGAAGACCCATTAGTTACCCACACTAGGGTTGGGACACAACCCTAGCTTAAGGGTCTAGCTACTCATAATTTAAGAAGAAACTAAAATAGAAGATGAAATTGAACTCATAAATATAAATTACAAGATAGAAATCTAAGAACTATTGTAAGAACTAGGCTAAAATTGCTCAAAATAGACAAAAACCACTATTCATGTGTTCCTCCTAACAGCTGATGCCCTAAAAATGAGAAAATGATATTTATACTAGGCTAAAAATACTGGACAAATTGCCCCTACAAAGATTTCGCTCCCAGTGTATTTCTGAGCGTTGCGGCGGATTGGCTTCCGCTGCAGCGTAATAATGGCCGTTGCAACGTTCTTAGACCTTGAAGACTCTCTGATTATCCATTCTGCGTCCATCAAAATACTGAAGCGCTGCAGCGGTGGATAAAATGCGGCAGCGGAAAAGTGCCACTGACCGCAAAATAATGAAACCCAGTCTGGCCGACTCTCTGAAGTTTAACAAAACGCTCCCAGCGTAATATTGGATGTTGCAACGGTAGAGAGATCGTTACAACAGAAAAATAGCACGGTCAGCGGTGGGCAGTGCCTAAAAAAATCATCTCTCTGAAGTTTGGCAACGGGGCAGCGGTTGAAAATCCACTGCAGCGAAGTGACAAACGCTGCAGTGGAATAGTGAACACTGCAGCGGTTCTGCTGGGTACTGAGACAATGCAAGTTTTGCTCCTTTTTGAGTTCTTTAGATCAATATTCACTATTCAACTCAGTTCCTGCAATTTGAACAACTTGCATCAAAATATGGGAGTATTTTAGTCACATAGTCCTCAAAACCTAAGAAAATGGGACTAAATAGTAAGCACAAATCACTAGTTATCAGATGGCACCATTGACAAGTATAAATCAAGACATGTTATTAAAGGTTATAGACAACGAGAAGACCTTTACTTTGATACATACTTACATGTTACAAGAATTACATCTATAGAATATTAGTAGCATTAGCTGCGGTGTATGATCTTGAAATCCAAAAAGTTGATTACTACAATATTCTTAAATGGAAATTGGGAGGAAAAAGTTTATAAGGAACAACCTGAAGAGTTTGTGGTTCCAAGAAAATAAAAGAAGGTATACAGACTTGTTAAGTCACTTTAAGGACTAAAACAAGCATCCAAATAATGACATGCAAGATTTAACCATACAATATTGTCAAATAGTTTTGAAGATTAAATAATGTGATAAATGTGTATACATTAAGAGTGCTCCAAATCACATAGACTTTATTTGCTTATATGTGGATGATATATGATAATGGGTAATGACATTGCCAAAATATATGCAACTAAGTGAATAATAACTAGCAAGTTTGATATGAAAGACCTAGGAGTTGCTGATTTAATCTTGGGCATTATGATCCATAAGACTCCTCAAGATTTGGCTTTGTCGCAATATCATTACATTAAAACATCCCTTGACAAGTTTAAGAACTTAGATTTCAAAGTTGTGAAGACTCTAATTGACATTAATCTTGCACTTACAAAGAACAAAGGTCAAAGCATATACTAATCGGGATATGCTAGTGTGTTAGGAAATTTAATAATATTATGAATTATACATGGTTAGATATAGCTTGATCTATAAGTAAGTTGAGTTGATACACGAGTAATCTTGTTCAATATCATTGGATAGGATAAAATGAGTTTTGAGATATTTAAAACATGCCCAAGACTTTGTATTGAGGTATTCCACGGTTATTGAGGGATAATATAATGAAGGTTGGATTACCGGTTCAACTAATTTTGAATCTACAAGTGGATATATATTCACTATTAGCGAAGGAGCAGTGTCTTGGAAATCGTAAAATGAAGTTGCATTGCCCACTCTACAATGGAGGATGAATTCAATGCCTTAGATAATGTTGGTGATGAAGTCGACTAGCTTCATAAGTTTTTGGAATATATTCCATTTTGGACCAAACCGTTGGCACCAATATGCATAAATTATGATTGTCAAGCGGCAATTGGAATGGCCGAGGGCATTATGTATAACGAAAAATCTCGTTTATAAGACAAATACATAAAATCATTAAGAAACAAATCTCTAAGAAAATTATCATGATTGACTACGTGAAGTCAAGCGATAATATGCCGGATTCACTTACAAAAGGTCTAACTATAAAGGTAGTTGCATCGAGGGAAATGAGACTATAGCCGAGGACAAGTCATTGTTGTGGTAACTCTATCTAGAAGACTGGTGATCCCAAGATCTAGATTCAAGGAGATCAAACAAAGTCTTTAATGATGGTTCAACATTGTCAAATAAAATAATTTAGTCTATTCTTGTGATGAGACAATGGTAACTAGCAAGGATAAAATATTAAGGTTTTTAAATATTTTTAAATTTGATGCAGGGATTATCAAATAGTGTATCTACGAGATTACAAGTTTAGGAATCACCTATGGAAGTGTTAAGTGTTAGCCACTTCAAGAAGAATTTTGTAGGGCCGGTTCTCTATCCACTTATGAAACCAGGCGGTGTCCATGGAAGAAACAAACACAACAATGAGAATCAAAGACGGTTCAGGGTTGATTATGTGACTTATGTATAGGTGTACACCAAAGTTTGACAGTTCAAAAATACAAATCTAGCGAATTACCGAGTATATCCTACATAAAATTCACCGCTGAAGGTTCAAAGGGAAACCTACTTATCGAGATGTAACAAATCACACAATATTTCATGCATATTTTAATTATATAGCCATTCCTTTTTCATACAGGGTACTATTGGTCTTTTTTTTGCTCAAAAGTAGTGTGAAAATAAAATGGAGAAAAAAATAAAATTTTAAATTTTCCTCCTTTAAATGAACATTTTAAAGACTTGGCTGGTCGTTTTGTGTGTGTGACTCCCATTTCCCTATTTAAAGCTCCCAATATGTGTATTTGTGGTTATGTGACTTCCGAAGATAATTAGTTTAGTTTCAAGGAGGTTTTGAATCAATTTAGAACACTTGATTCTTAGTGGGGAAGCTTAGGTTGATAGTGTTGACCGAGGTTTGAATTTTGTGAAAACAATCTCGGAATGGTGTTATGATGGTCCCCACTGGTGTGTATGGGGAATTCAGACATACGCATATGTCCGGAATT
Organism: Nicotiana rustica; assembly: GCA_005239535.1. Lineage (NCBI taxonomy): Eukaryota > Viridiplantae > Streptophyta > Magnoliopsida > Solanales > Solanaceae > Nicotiana > Nicotiana rustica. The sequence continues at coordinate 17,464 of ML511150.1, forward strand.
GAATTCAGAGGTTCTTAGGTTGAACTGGCTCTTTTTGCCAAAAGTTGGCAATATGAAGGTCTAGAAATTTTCTAAGATTGACCATGGGTTGACTTTATGGCTATCGGGTTCGATTTTGGTTTTGGAACTTGGAATAGGTCTGTTTTTCATTCCTTTGAAACTTGTGTGCAAAGTTTGGTATCCTTCCGAGTTGGTTTTGGTAGGAAACAAATTCTTAATTGTGACTTTAGAAGTCCTTGAGTTTCATTGTGATCTCTATGCGTTTTAATGTTTGATTCGTCGTTTCAGACGTTATTTGGGTGTTATGCGCTCGCGACCGAGTTCGTATAATATTTTTTGGCTCATGTGAATGATTGATGTATAGCCTCGGGGGCTCGGGTGAGTTTATAACTTCTTTCAAACCATTGGTAATGAGTTTTAGATTGTTATTTCTTGGTTGGTGCTACAAGTTTCGCAAATACGGAACCAGTTTGCATTTGAAGTGAACGCATTTGCGATAGATTTAGTCTAAATTGCAAAGGAGGGGAGTGAGGTGTCAGTCTTTACTAATGCATATCCAGCCTTACATTTGTGATTGGGAGCTAGGCTGAAGTAGGCTGCATTTGCAATCTTCATCTCGCATTTGCGATGCCTATTGGGTTCGCATTTGCGGACAATGTGTAGCATTTGCAACTTCTATGGGTCTTGGCAGGTTTTGATTTTACGAGCAAAGGGTTACATTTGTGAACCCAAGGTAGAAAATGCAACTTCTGTAGCTGAGCATATATTTGAGAATTCGGGACTAGGTCTCATTTTATCATATTTTGAGGCCTAGACTCGATGGGAGGGGATTTTCACACTAAACTATTGGGTAAGTAATTTTGATTCAATTTTGATATTATAACATGAATATTATGAATTTTAACATCAAAACCATGACATTTGACGGGAAATTTTGGGGATTTTAGATTATGTTTTGAAAATGAGAATTTGAGATTTGAGAGTCGATTTAGACTTGGATTTGAAAACCAAACACATTTTTGGATTCGTAGGGTTATGGGTAGTCGAGATATACCCCTCGACTACGTTTTGATCGGCGGGCCCGGTATTGGCTTTTGTTGACTTTTCGGGAATTGTATAAAGATATTAATTTTATTAAATAAAATTATCTTTTCTTGCATTATTTTATATTATTAAGTCAATTTCGGCTACATTTGAGCTGGATGGAGGTGGATTATAAAGGAAAAGTATTTTTAGAGTAGTGATTTTGCCTAATTGAGGTAAGTATCTTGCCTAAATTTGTGTGGGAAAATTACCCCTTAGGATTTGGTCTAAATTAAAATATTTGTGCTATGTGAAACGACGTGTACACAAGGTAACAAATGTGTACTCGGGCGTATATGTGGTTTGTGACAGCATTAGACTTTAAGCTATTAATATGCCTTGAATTGGGGTTGTTTCTTGTATGAACATTTATTGTTGAATATTACCCACACTCTTATGCTATTGTCATGTTATTGTGCATATTATTGTGTTAAGATGTGGGTTATATCTTAATGTAGCTTTGGGATATAGTTTCTTTTGCAATATTGTGGTAGAAGTGGGCCTGTAGTGCATAATGATTATTGTTGTACTGATTATAAGAGTGGCGAGATGCGCATGCGGTGACATAAGAGAGGTGTTTATTATTGCGCATGCGTCAAGATAAGGGTGGCTTATGCGCGTGTTGCAATATAAGGAGAATATTCATTTTTATGCTCACACGGTGACATAAAGGTAGCTTGTTGATGATGTTACGTGGTAATCCGGGTGTTCCCTTGTTATTGTTCATGTGTTGGAATGGGGATTGATGTTTTGGTGGCATACTTGTCTTTATTAAATGTTTCTACCGTGTATTTTCATGAGTTATTGGCTTATTTGATATGTTATCACATGTCCCACCCCTGTTTCATAATTGGTTAGTACAGAGGAGCTTTTCTCTTTGAAGTTGATGTTACTGTTTCTTCGAGGTTGGTGATATCTGTTTCGTTATGCTTTCTGTTGTCAGTTTTTCTTTTATTAATTTTACTGGTTATATAACTAGTGAGTGTCATGACTTGAACCTCATCACTATTCCACTGATATTAGTCTTTATATTTACTCGATACCGACTTTATGTACTCATACTGCGCTTCTGCATATTCTTTGTGCAGATCCTGGTACTTATATCGTGATGGTCATTAGAGAGTTGGGCCAGAGTTGTTGGAGACTTCAAGGTATACATGTTGTTCCGCTTGATGGCCTCGTAGTCACCATTTTTTTACTTCTTTTCTACAATTTATGTCTGCCAAATAGTAATGTATATTTGAGACTTATTATGTATTCCGTGTAGAGCTTATGACTTAGTATTACCAGGTTTTGGGATGATGACTGTTGTTTATCTGTTTTAGCTATGTTATGGCATTTCTCAGCTTTTATATATATTTATAAGTTATTATATTTAGTCGATATTTTCATGTGATAGGCTTACCTAGTCTTAGGTACTAGGTGCCATCATGACCCTTACGGCGAGATTTCGGGTCGTGACAAGTTGGTATCAGAGCTCTAGGTTCATAGTTTCTATGAGTCATAAGCAAGTTTAGTTAAGTCTTGAAGATCGGTACGGAGATGTCTGTACTTATCTTCGAGAGGATACAGAAATATTAGGAAATTCCACTTCTTCCTTCCTTATCGTGCAGATTTATTGACTTCGGAATTTGAGATTTTATCTCTCTATTCTTTCACAGATGGTGAGTACACGAGCTTTAGTTACTTATGATGCTTCCCCTGGTGCCGGTGTAGCTAGAGAAAGGAGCAGAGGTAGAAGCAGAGGCAGAGCACGCGCCGCAGCAAAAGGCCATGCTAGTGTCGCGGTTAAGGAGCCACCAGTAGTTTTGATTGGGGATAAGCACCTGAGGCACCTATTCCTACCCCTAGACTTCAAATGACTTTATCGCACTTTTTGATCATGTTTGGGAGCTTCGATTAGGTGGGGTTGATCCCAGTTGCACTAGCTACTTCACAAGCTAGGGGAGTAGCTTAGACTCCTGGCTCCCACACTCTAGAGTAGCGGGCTCATATTGATCAGGCTCTGACTTTCATATCAGTGCAGCTGATGGTTGTTGTTCAGCTCGAGGTAGGGCCAGTTGCATCGGTTGAGGAGAATGAGAAATCAGAGTGGTTCCAGAAGTATAATCCTCCTTAGTTTAGTACTAGAATTTCTAAGGATGTACAGGGTTTTATGGACCAGTGCCATCGTATGCTGCGTGCTATGGGTATAATGGAGTTGAGTAGGGTCGACCTTACTACTTTCCACCTGAGGGGGCGGGCATATAGATGGTGGCAGACTTATGAAGCGAGTAGGCTAGCTGGCACAACGCCACTTACTTGGACTCAATTCACTGATCGCTTTTTGAAGGAGTTTATTCCACAGACCCGAGGGATGAGTTGCGCACTAAGTTTGAGAAGTTGCATCAGGGAAGCATGACTTTGTCCGATATGCTATGACGTTTACAGAGTTATCTCATCATGAACCTGCCTTGGTTTCCACTATTAGGGAGAGAGTCCGCAGATTCATAAAAGGACTCGGTTATAGCCTCAGATTTGGGATGGCATGGGAGTAGAAGATTGAGACTCCATTCCATCAAGTTGGGGAGATTGCTAGGAGGTTGGAGCACATCCGTGGACAGGAAAGAGAGATAGATAAGGAGTCTAAGAGGCCTCGAGATTATGGAGGTTTTAATGTTTCCTGCTATGCGGTTTCAGCTCGTCATGGCAGAGGTTTCATCAGTCTTCCAATTCAGTCTGCACTATAGATTACTCGTAGATTTCTAGCTAGTCAGGGACCTCCGCCTATTAGACAAACATCTTTCAGTGTACCTTCTACAAGGAGTTCCTACAGCGGTTATTCTAGCCGTCCAAGTTACACTTAGTACCACCACCCACGCCCGCATATAGGTTGTTTCGAGTATGGTAATACTAGGCACATAATGAGAGATTGTCCCAGACTTTGGAGGGTTGGACCTCCGTAGGCTACTTTCTGCTCCACTTGCTACTCCACCTACACAACCAGCTAAAAGTGGATGACAGACGGGTAGAGAACGTCCTAGAGGGGGATGCCAAGCCCATTGTTATGATTTTCCTGGTAGGACTGAGGTTGTTGCATCAAATGTTGTCATTACGGGTATTGTACCGGTCTGTCATAGAGATCTATCAGTTTTATTCGATTCGGATTCCACTTATTCGTATATGTATTCCTATTTTGCTTCATATTTTTATATGTATCATGATTCTTTGGATACCCTTGTTTATGTGTCTACACCAATTGGGGATTCTATTGTGGTGCACTGTGTCTATCTTTCTTGTTTGCTCACTATTGGGGGTTCTAGACTAGGGTTGACCTTCTATTACTCAGTATGGTGGAATTAGATGTGATTTTTTGCATGGATTAGATGTCACCATATCACTCTATCCTTGATTGTCATGCTAAGACCGTGATGTTGGCTATGCCAAGGTTGCTGAGGTTGGAGTGGAGAGGTTCATTGGGTCATGTTCCTAGAAGAGTTGTGTCTTTTCTGCATGCTCAGCGGATGGTTGAGAGGGGTGTTTAGCATACTTAGCCTTTCTGAGGGATATTAGTGTTTATACTCCTATTGTTGAGTCAGTTCCGGTAGTGAGTGAGTTTCCAAATGTGTTTCTAGTAGACCTACTAGCATGCCACCCGATTGGGATATTGATTTTGGTATTGATTTGGTGTCGGGCACTAATCCCATCTCTATTCCACCATATCTCATAGCAGCAGTGGAGCTAAAACATATTGATGGTATAACTTCAAGAGTTACTTGATAAAAGTTTCATTCGACTGAGTATTTTACCTTGGGGAGCTCCAACTCTATTTGGGAAGAAAAAAGACCGCTCTATGAGGATGTGTTTTGACTACAGGAATTTGAACAAGTACACACTACCACGTATTAATGATTTATTTGATCTTCAGGGTTCTAGGGTATTCTAGAAAATTGATTTCAGGTCGAGGTGCCATCACTTGAAGGTTTAGGCTTTAGATATTCCAAAGACGTCCTTCAGGACTGTTATGGCCGCTATGAGTTCTTGGTGTTGTCTTTTGGGCTGATCAATACCCCAACTTTCATGCACTTGATTAACAGCGTGTTTTAGCCGTATTTAGATTCCTTCGTTATTGTGTTTATTGATGATATACTAGTGTATCACGCAGCCGTCGAGAGCATGAATAACACTTGGGGATCGTGCTCCAGACTTTGAGGGAGAATAAGTTATATGTCAAATTCTCCAAGTATGAGTTTTTGATAGATTCAGTGGCATTCTTGGGCACGTGGTATCTAGTGAGGGGTTTAAGGTGGATCCGAAGAAGATTGAGGCAGTTCAGAGTTGGCCCAAATCTTCTACCACTATTGAGATGTGGAGTTTTCTAGGCTTGCTTGGGTATTTTCACTGCTTTGTGGAGGGGTTTTCGTCCATTGCAGCTACTTTGATTAGATTGACCCAGAAGGGTTCCCCATCCAGGTAAGCTAACGAGTGCGAGGAGCGCTTTCAGTAGCTCTAGACTTCCTTGACTACATCTCCAGTTCTGGTTTTTCTTTCAACATCGGGTTCTTATACAGTGTACCGTGATACTTCATGGATTGCCATTGGATGTGTGTTGATGTAATAGGGTAGATTTTTTGCTTATGCTTTGCGTCAATTGAAACCACATGAGAAGAACTACCCCGAGCGCGATTTGAAGTTAGCATCTATTGTTCGCACACTTAATATTTTGAGGTACTATCTCTATGGCGTGTCTTTTGAGGGGTTCACGGGTCACAACTGTCTTCTACACCTATTCCAACAAAAGGATCTGAACTTGAGGCAACAGAGGTGGTTAGAGCTACTAAATGACTATGATATCACCATTCTTTACCATCCCAGGAAGGCGAATGTGGTGGTTGATACTTTGAGTAGGAAGGCCAAGAGCATGGGGAATCTTGCTTTTATTTTTGTTGGGGAGAGACCATTAGCTTTGGATGCTAAGGCTTTGGCCAACAAGATTGTGAGGTTGGACGTTTCAGATCCTAGCATGGTTCTTGCTTTCTTGGTTTCACGATCATCATTGTTTGAGCGTATCAAGGTGCATCAGTATGAGGATCCCCACTTGCTTGTACTCATGGACACGGTGCAGAACGGTGATGCCAAGGAGGTGGCTAATGGTGATGATGGGATATTGAGGCTACAGGGTCGGATTTGTGTGCCTAATGTGGATGTGTCGCACGATTTTATTATTGAGGAGGCCCATAGTTCGCGGTATTCCACTCATACGGGCGCCGCTATGATGCACCATGATTTGAAGAAGCACTACTGGTGGAGAAGAATGAAGAAATATATTGTTGAGTGTGCGGCCTGATATTGGAACTGTCAGCAGTTTAAGAATGAACATTGAAAACCAGACGGTTTGGTTTAGAGGCTAGATATTCAGACGTGGAAATTGGAGCGTATCACTATGAATTTTGTGGTTGGGCTACAACAGAACTTGAGGATATATGATGTTGTTTGGGTTATTGTGGACAGAATGACCAAGTCTGCACACTTCATTCCAGTTATGACAACCTACTCTCTAGGTCGCATGGATGACTTTATGGGGGTTCGAATTGTAAAGACCCATAAAATTTCATGTCTAAGATAATACCCGAATAGGTCCTCGTGTTGCATAACTGTAGAAATTCTTAAAATGGACCTATTTCGAGTTAAAAGTACCCCGAAATTTGAAAGATAAAATTTTCCAGGAATTACGCGTTATGCGACGCACTATGCGATCGCATAACAGGTATGCGGACCGCATAGTGGTCGCATACCTGGACAGGCTACTGTCCAAATGGAGGACAACTATGCGGTCCAGAATGCGATCGCATTCTGGAAATGTAGACCGCATAGATGTCGCATTCTTGCCCCATGGTTTTTGGTGAGGGAGGTTACGCGACGCACTATGCGATCGCATAACAGGTATGCGGACCGCATAGTGGTCGCATACCTGGGCAGAATGTTTACAGTTTTGGCCCATTTTGAGGGACATTATGCGACAGGAATGCGGACCGCATAGCAGGAATGCGATCGCATTGCGGACTGCATAGCAGGAATGCGATCGCATTCCTGACCGCATTTCGTGTCGGGGCTCCTAATTTCTAATTTTAAAACCCGACACCCTGCTCAAAAAAACACCTCTCTCCTTCATTTTTTATAATTTTCTGACTAAGAATAGAGAAAGAAAAAAAGAGTTCTTGCGAGAGAGGGTTTCAACATCATCCCTTTGAATTTCCACAATCACCCAAGCCCGGGAATTTTTGAGTTATTGTCTTCTTCTTCATTCTAACAGGTAAGTCCCCACCCCATTTCCCTTAAATTTCCAGATTTTGGTTAATAAGTAGAACTCCCCTAAATGGGTCCTTGAAGATTAAAGTTGAAAACCTTGCATGCATGTTCATTTATTGTCACAATCTAGTAAAAGGAAGTGGGTTAGAATAAATATTCACAAAGAAGGGGTTTGTAATCTAAGGGGGCTCATAACATTCGATAAAATACCTAAGCAAGTACGAATTGTGTTCATGATTCCCAATTCTAAGATGAATGTGTTACATTATGAATTAGATTGACGTTTCTTGACAGCCTGGTGGTTTTGTGATAGAAATTAAAAGGGGAAAATTTGACACAAGGTATGTATGGCTAACTTTAACCTTTGTAGAATCCTCTTGTTGGTGTCCGAGCATACGGTATGTGTACNATATGTGAATTGATTGTTCTAATGTGTTGAGACGTAAGATTCTATTCTCTGATTGTCCTAGTTGATTGCCATACCACCGTGCTATATGAGATTGTGAAAATGGCGATTCCTTGTGCTTATTATATCATGTGCAAAGCTCGTTAACTATTGAATACCTCGGTATGAAAGGATGTACTACCAAACGAAAGAAATGATAACGAATCCAATTGTTGAATGTATCAAAGTGCTAAAGGCTGTGTAGAAAATGATGAAAGTAAATATGGACTAATTTTATGGAGTTAAATGATTGTGGCAACACCATACATGAATTACTACTTGGTGAGAATTATTGTGCCTTGAGCCCGTATGGCGAATTGTTGATATGAACTTGTGTTCCTTGTAATGAAGATCCTTGTGTCTAACTGTTGGGGATTGCTTTTATGAAATATGATTGTCTGGTGGGATCGGGTTGCACGCCGCAACACGGAGTAATAAGGGTGTACGAGGTAATAAGGATGAGAGAATGTGATAAGGGTGGCCGAGGTAATAAGGGTGGCCGAGGTAATAAGGATGGAATGTGATCACATTGAAATGAAAATCTGTGAAACTCTTGAATATGGTGGTGTTGAAAAGGGGAATTTGTGAAACTCTTGATTTTGGTTGTTTCTGGTTCTTTGCAATACTTGTTGGTTCTATTAACTGTCTCTTATTTGTGTATTGCTTGATTGTACTTAGGGTAAAGTTTGTTCATACATACTAGTACTATTCCACAGTACTAACGTACTTTTTGTCGGGGGCGCTACATATTTTATATGGATGTAGGTGGTTCCATAGAAGGTAGCTCAGCCCGCCGTTAGTGGTGCCTCTTCTTCATCTCTTCAGCAGTTGTGGTGAGCCCCCTTTCTCCTCCTCCCGTGTGTTGATTATACCACCTTTTTTTGCTTATGTTGTAAAGGTATAGCCGGGGCCTTGTTGCCGTCAAGTTATGTAAAACCCCTAGTATTCGTAGAGGCTCCGTAGACATGATGTGGGTGTATATATGTATTTTTGGGTAGTAACAGTACGTACTCGGAACCGTGGTTCATGTTGGAAAGTTATGAATGTATTATGTATGTTTGGATATTAATCGTTGAAATGCTAAAAGAGGAAAAAATGGAGATATGTTGTAAAATGTACTTTGAATCTAAAATTGGCTAACTCACACGAAATAATGTATGTTATGAACGCGGGGTAATACGTTGGGCTGGAAAGGCAATCCAGGTCCGCTTGACTGGGTTCATCCGGTTAGGCGTCGGTCTCATCCCTCTATTTTGGGGCGTGACAAACTTGGTATCAGAGCCTAAGGTTTAAAAAGTGTCTTAGGATGTCTCGTAACCGTATCTAGTAGAGCCCTTCTTATCGGTGTGTTGTCGACCACATCTATAATTAGGGGGCTGCATGGACATTTAGGAATATATCCTTTCATTGTTACTCTGTATCGTGCGATGAAGTGAAAGGTGAGAATGTCTCTATCTAATTCGTGCATTGTCCTAATTTTCAGTAAGTGGCACCGAAAAAGAGAGCTTGACACGGCCTAGAGGCCAATGCCACCCCAAGTGTAGCCATACATCCTTTATCTGATAGTGCGGGTGAGAATGATTCCCCGACCTTGAATCTGCCTAACTCCTCCGTGTCAGGCCAGTCTATCCCTATTCCTGCTCCAGCGGAGGGTACTGAAATCCCTCCCGCTGATGTTCCTGATCCTTCCTCAGTTCCAGCTTCCGGTCCCAGTATTTCTGATGGGGACCTCAGGGGAGCTATTCTGATGTTGACTCAATTAGTGGCCTCCCAGGCCCAAAGATCTCAGACTGCCCCTGCGTCCTCTAGCGAGCAAGGGGATTCTTCGGGTTCTAGGGTCAACCAGTTTTTGCGGTTAGCCCCTCCAGAGTTCACAGGCACCGACCCAGAGGCCGATCCTCAAGATTTTATAGATGAAATGTACAAGACTCTCTGAGTTATGAAGGCTACTGAAACAGAGGGAGTTGTGTTGGCTTCCTATCGTCTAAAGGGAGGAGCATATTCATGGTTTGAGATTTGGGAGAGTTCTCGTGGAGAGGGGAGCCCTCCGGCAAGGTGGGTCAAGTTTGTAGATGCTTTCATGGATCATTTCTTGCCTACCGAGACTATGGAAGCCCGTGCTGCAGAGCTTGAGGTCCTTAAGCAGGGCCATATGAGTGTGTAGGAGTACCATATGAAGTTTGTGCGCTTTTCCAAGTATGCTACCCACATGATGCCGACTATGGAGGCTAGAGTTCGTCGGTTTGTTCAGGGCCTTGGTCCCTTGGTTGTCAATGAGGCTGCTACAGCTATTTTGCATTCGGATATGAACTACGGGAAGATTGTGGGTTTTGCCCAGGCTACGGAGGCTCGGAAATTGAAGATAAGAATGGAGAGAGAGGGTAGTAGTAGGGCCCCGTCAGCGGGCAACCCTGGGAGCTCAGTTGGAGGTGGGAGATCAGCCCTTGGGAGAGAGTCATCAGGGCCATCTCAGTCCTATGCTCAGTCCTCAGCCAGTGCGCCGCCATCAAGGCACCGTTATCAGTAGGAAGTTCGCTTTGGGACTGGTTCAGATAGCATGACATTCCACCAGTCAGGTCGTTCTGGTGGGAGGTTTCAGCAGCAGCGGAGGGCCCCATGCCCTAAGTGTGGGAGGTTCCATTCTAAGCCATGTTACTTGGATATTCTGGTATGCTTCAGATGTGTAGTGAGGGGTCATACTCAGTGAGATTGTCGTGCTCCCAGTCAGGGCACGGGTAGGGGCACTGCTCAGCCATCCGGTTCTTCAGCCGCTACATCTTCAGCACGCCCTCCAGCTTCAGTAGGGCACGATGCAGCTAGGGGTAGAGCACGGGGTCAAGGGGGACCCAGTTGGTTCTATGCCTGGAGTGGTTGCCAGAATGTTGTCACAGATATTATGTCTGTACAAACTCTTGATGTTTATGCTCTTATTGATCTGGGGTCCTCTTTGTCATATGTTACTCCATTTATTGCTTCGAGTTTTGAGATAGAACCCGAACAGCTTCTTGATCCATTCTCAGTGTCGACTCCAGTTGGTGATTCTATTACGGTCGCGCGAGTCTATAGGAATTTTGTTGTCACGGTGTGTGGTCGAGATACCACGGCCGATCTTATTGAATTAGAGATGTTAGATTTTGATGTAATCATGAGAATGGATTGGCTTTATTCGTGCTTTGCTAAACTCGACTGCCGAACCAGAATTATGAGTCTCGAGTTTCCTAATGGACCATCTATTGAATGGAAAGGGAATGATGTCGTGCCGAGAGGTAGGTTTATTTCCTATCTTAAGGCCTCCAAAATGATCAGGAAGGGATGCATCTATCATTTGGTCCAGGTTGCGGACACCACCTCAGAGGTGCCTGCTCCCGAGTCCGTGCCGGTTGTGAATGAGTTTCTTGAAGTGTTTCCGGGTGAGTTACCTAGGATTCTGCCAGATAGAGAGATTGATTTCAGGATTGATGTATTGCCAAATACGCAAAAAATATCTATTCCACCTTACATAATGGCGCCAGCAGAATTGAGAGAGTTAAAGGAGCAATTGAAAGATCTATTAGAAAAAGGTTTCATTCGGCCAAGTGTGTCGCCTTGGAGCGCACCGGTTCTTTTTGTCAGAAAGAAAGATGGATCGCTTCGAATGTGTACTGATTATCGGCAGCTCAACAAGGTCACCATCAAGAATAAATATCCACTGCCTCGGATAGATTATTTGTTCGATCGGTTGCAAGGTACTAGTTTTTTCTCAAAAATTGATTTACGGTCAGGGTACCACCAGTTAAAGATCAGGGAGTAGGATATTCCTAAAACTGCCTTCAGGACTCGTTATGGGCACTTTGAATTTTTGGTCATGTCTTTTGGGCTAACCAACGCCCCAGCAGCTTTTATGGATCTTATGAATCTGATTTTCAAGTCGTTTCTTGACTACTTCGTGATAGTCTTCATTGATGATAACCTTGTTTATTCGTGAAGTCAGGAATATCATGCTAATCACCTCAGGGCAGTTCTGCAGACTCTTCATCAGCACCAGTTGTATGCAAAGTTTGCCAAATGTGAGTTTTGGCTAGAATCAGTCACCTTTTTGGGCCATGTTGTTTCAAGGGAAGGGATTCAAGTTGATCACCAAACGATTTTAGCGGTAAAGGATTGGCCTAGACCAACGACCGCGACAGAGATTCGTAGTTTCTTGGGTCTAGCTGGGTATTGTCGAAGATTTTTGGAGGGATTCTCTACTCTCGCCTCCCCATTGACTAAGCTGACGCAGGAAGCAGTTAAGTTTCAGTGGTCCGATGCTTGTGAAAAGAGTTTTCAGCAATTGAAGTCGAGATTGACTCCGGCACCAATGTTGACCTTGCCAGAAGGTTCGGAGGGATTTGTGGTTTATTGTGATGCTTCGAGAGTTGGTTTAGGGTGTGTGTTGATGCAATGTGGTAAAGTTATAGCGTATGCTTCAAGATAGCTCAAGAATCACGAGAACAATTATCCTACGCATGATTTGGAGCTTGCAGCGGTTGTGTTTGCATTGAAAATTTGGCGGCATTATCTTTATAGGGTCCATGTGGACGTGTTCACAGACCACAAGAGTCTTCAGTATTTATTCAAGCAGAAGGAGTTGAATTTAAGGCAGTGAAGGTGGTTAGAATTTCTCAAAGATTATGATATGAATATTTCGTACCATCAAGGAAAGGCGAATGTGGTAGCCGACGCTCTTAGTCGGAAATCCATGGGTAGCTTGGCACATTTAGAGGCCGGTCAGAGGACTTTGGCTCGGGAGGTTTATCAATTTACCAGTATTGAGGTCTGTCTTTCGACCCTATGTGAGGGGAATGTCGTGGTGCGTAATGGAGCGGAGTCCTCTCTTGTAGCGGAGGTCAAGGAAAAGCAATTCAGAGACCCAACATTGATACAATTTAGGGAAGCAATTTTGAATCACATGATTTCAGGTTTTTCACTCGGCAATGATGACGGTGTCTTGCGGAGTCAAGGGAGATTGTGTGTTCCAGATGTGGATGATCTACGGGAAAGAGTGATGGTAGAGGCTCATAATTCCAGGTATTTTGTTCACCCAGGTTCTACGAAAATGTATCAGGATCTCAAGGAGATTTATTGGTGGAATGGTATGAAGAGGGGTGTGGCATACTTTGTGTCTAGATGTCCGAATTGTCAGCAGGTGAAGGCCGAGCATCAGAGGCCCTGTGGGTTGACCCAACTTATGGAAATACCGATGTGGAAATGGGAGGTGATAAATATGGACTTCGTGGTAGGGTTACCTCGCACTCAGCGCAAGTTCGACTCAATTTGGGTAATAGTTGATCGACTCACGAAATCAGCTCACTTCTTGCCAGTCAAGTCCACTGATACTGCAGAACAGTACGCTCAGTTGTATATCAAGGAAATAGTCATACTTCATGGCACTCCAATTTCTATTATCTCGGATCGAGGGGCCCAGTTCACAGCTAACTTTTGAAGGAAATTTTAGCAAGTTTTGGGTACTCAGGTAAATCTCAGCACAGCTTTCCACCCACAGACGGATGGTCAAGCAGAGCGGACTATTCAGACACTTGAGGATATGTTACGGGCTTGTGTTTTGGATTTCAAGGGTAGATGGGATGGTCACTTTCCGCTTATAGAATTTGCTTACAATAACAGCTTTCATGCTAGTATTCAGATGGACCCATTTGAGGCATTGTACGGAAGGAGATGTAGGTCTCCGATCGGATGGTTTGAGGTTGGTGAGGCAAAATTGTTAGGACCAGATCTTGTGCACCAAGATATGGAAAACGTTAGAGTCATTCAGGAGAGGATGAAAACTACTCAGAGTCGTCAGAAATCCTATGCAGATGTTCGTCGTAGAGATGTAGAGTTCAAAGTAGATGATTGGGTATTCTTGAAGGTATCTCCCATGAAAGGAGTCATGCGGTATGGAAAGAAAGGGAAATTGAGCCCAAGGTATGTCGGGCCATATCGGATCGCTCAAAGGATAGGGCAAGTCGCGTATAGGCTGGAATTGCCCCCTTAGTGCACCCGGTATTCCATGTGTCTATGTTAAAGAAGGTAATTGGAGATCCATCCGCCATCGTGCCAGTTGAGACCATTGAGATTAATGAAGAATTTTCATATGAAGAGGTTCCGGTTGCTATTCTTGATAGGCAAAACCGTAGATTGAGAAACAAGGAAACTGCTTCTGTTAAAGTGTTATGGCGAAGTCAGCAAGTCGGGAAAGCCACGTGGGAAGCGAAAAATGAAATGAAATAAAAATATCCCCATTTGTTTGAACAAGTCTAGTAGTGATCGTGAGTACTTCCATCTCTAAGTGAATACACCTTTGTGTTTAATTTTGTGCAAGAACACTTCACTCTCCTAATTTTCTTATTATTGTAACATCTCAAAGTTGTGCCATATTTGTATAACATTGTGATTGTTTGGGTAATGTGTAGCTCTTTGAAGTAAGCTAAATTTATGTGCAATTCATGTGGTAGTTAGATGATATGCAAGTGGTGGTGTTAACTGAAAGGTTGAAGTAATTGAATTGTATATGATTTGATGGGATAACTGAATTATGTGCAAACTGTCGGAGTAAGTGAAACAACGTGAAACTTGTGTGATGGTTAAATGATTAATAGAAGTGTAGATTGGTAATGATTAATTGAAGTGTGTATGTCATGTGGAGGTAATTGAATATATATGAAAGTTGTTGAGGTAACAAGGTTATATACAAGTGTTAGAATAACTGCCTTATGTAGCATTTAATTGGTCAAGAACATGTGTTTCGGGGGCTCTCTGACAGGTAGATAGGCCTAATTACAGAGGAAACTCTGGCGAAATTTTCAGAAAATGTCGGAGTTCGTGAAAATTTGGGGGTTGACATAATGTGTTTTAAAAACCAAGTGATTTACTGATCCTCATTCGAGGACGAATGATTTTAAGTGGGGGAGGATGTAAAGACCAGTAAAATTTCATGTCTAAGATAATACCCGAATAGGTCCTCGTGTTGCATAACAGTAGAAATTCTTAAAATGGACCTATTTGAGTTAAAAGTACCCCAGAATTTGAAAGATAAAATTTTCCAAGAATTGCGTGTTATGCGACCCACTATGCGATCGCATAACAGGTATGCGGACCGCATAGTGGTCGCATACCTGGACAGGCTACTATCCAAATGGAGGACAACTATGCGGTCGAGAATGCGATCGCATTCTGGTAATGCGGACCGCATAGCTGTCGCATTCTTGCCCCATGGTTTTTCGCGAGGGAGGTTATGCGACACACTATGCGATCGCATAACAGGTATGAGGACCGCATAGTGGTCGCATACCTGGACAGGCTACTATCCAAATGGAGGACAACTATGCGGTCGAGAATGCGATCGCATTCTGGTAATGCGGACCGCATAGCTGTCGCATTCTTGCCCCATGGTTTTTCGCGAGGGAGGTTATGCGACACACTATGCGATCGCATAACAGGTATGAGGACCGCATAGTGGTCGCATACCTGGGCAGAATGTTTACAGTTTTGGCCCATTTTGAGGGCCATTATGCGACAAGAATGCGGACCGCATAGCAGGAATGTGATCGCATTCCTGGCCGCATTCCGTGTCGGGGCTCCTAATTTCTAATTTTAAAACTCCACCCCCTGCTCAATAAAACACCCCTCCCCTTCATTTTTAACAATTTTCTGACTAAGAATAGAGAGAGAAAAAGAGAGTTCTTGAGAGAGAGGGTTTCAACATCATCCATTTGATTTTCCACAATCACCCAAGCCGGGGAATTTTTGAGTAATTGTATTCTTCTTCATTCTAACAGGTAAGTCCCCACCCCATTTCCCTTAAATTTCCAGATTTTTGTTAATAAGTAGAACTCCCTAAATGGGTCCTTGAAGATTAAAGTTGAAAACTTTGCATGCATGTTCATTTATTGTCACAATCTAGTAATAGGAAGTGGGTTAGAATAAATATTCACAAAGAAGGGGTTGGTAATCAAAGGGGTCACATAACATTCGATAAAATACCTAAGCAAGTACGAATTGTGTTCATGATTCCCAATTCTAAGATGAATGTGTTATATTATGAATTAGATTGACGTTTCTTGACAGCCTGGTGGTTTCGTGATAGAAATTAAAAAGGGAAAATTTGACACAAGGTATGTATGGCTAACTTTAACCTTTGTAGAATCCTCTTGTTGGTGTCCGAGCATACGGTATGTGTACTTTGTTTGAGACTATGTGAATTGATTGTTCTAATGTGTTGAGACGTAAGCTTTTATTCTCTGATTGTCCTAGTTGATTGCCATACCACCGTGCTATATGAGATTGTGAAAATGGCGATTCCTTGTGCTTATTATATCATGTGCAAAGCTCGTTAACTGTTGAATACCTCGGTATGAAAGGATGTACTACCAAACAAAAGAAATGATAACGAATCCAATTGTTGAATGTATCAAAGTGCTAAAAGCTGTGTAGCAAATGATGAAAGTAAATATGGACTAATTTTATGGAGTTATATGATTGTGGCAACACCATACATGAATTACTACTTGGTGAGAATTATTGTGCCTTGAGCCCGTATGGCGAATTGTTGATATGAACTTGTGTTCCTTGTAATGAAGATCCTTGTGTCTAACTGTTGAGGATAGTTTTTATGAAATATGATTGTCTGGTGGGATCGGGTTGCACGCCGCAACACGGAGTAATAAGGGTATACGAGGTAATAAGGGTGAGAGAATGTGATAAGGGTGGCCGAGGTAATAAGGATGGAATGTGATCACATTGAAATGAAAATTTGTGAAACTCTTGAATATGATGGTGTTGAAAAGGGTATTCTGTGAAACTCTTGATTTTGGTTGTTTATGGTTCTGTGCAATACTTGTTGGTTCTATTAACTGTCTCTTATCTGTGTATTGCTTGATTGTACTTAGGGTAAAAAAAATCATACATACTAGTACTATTCCACAGTATTAACGTCCCTTTTTTCCGGGGGCGCTACATCTTTTATATGGATGTAGGTGGTTCCATAGCAGGTAGCTTAGCCCGCCGTTAGTGGTGCCTCCTTTTCATTTCTTCAGTAGTTGTGGTGAGCCCCCCCTTCTCCTAGGGGCCGTGTGTGGATTATACCACCCTCTTTTGCTTATGTTGTAAAGGTATAGCCCGGGCCTTGTTGCTGGAAAGGTACGTAAAACCCCTAGTAATCGTAGAGGATCCGTAGACATGATGTGGGTGTATATATATATTTTTGGGTAGTAACAGTACGTACTCGGAACCGTGGTTCATGTTGGAAAGTTATGAATGTATTATGTATGTTTGGATATTAATCGTTGAAATGCTAAAAGAGGAAAAAATGGAGATATGTTGTAAAATGTACTTTGAATCTAAAATTGGCTAACTCACACGAAATAATGTATGTTATGAACGCGGGGTAATACGTTGGGCAGGAAAGGCAATCCAGGTCCGCTTGACTNTATATATATATTTTTGGGTAGTAACAGTACGTACTCGGAACCGTGGTTCATGTTGGAAAGTTATGAATGTATTATGTATGTTTGGATATTCATCTTTGAAATGCTAAAAGAGGAAAAAATGGAGATATGTTGTAAAATGTAATTTGAATCTAAAATCGGCTAACTCACACAAAATAATGTATGTTATGAACGCGGGGTAATACTTTGGGCAGGAAAGGTAATCCAGGTCCGCTTGACGGGGTTCATCCAGTTAGGTGCCGGTCTCGTCCCTCGATTTTGGGGCGTGACACGAATTTTCTTTTTAGGGGACTTGGAATAAGTCCATTTTGTCATTTGAAACATGTGTGCGGAGTTTGGTGTGATTCCGAGTTGGTTTGGTAGGAATCGAACACTTGGTTGTGAGTTTAGAAATTCTTGAGTTTCATTGTGATCTCTATATGTTTTGGTATTCGATTGATGGTTCCAGTTGTTATTTTGATATTTTGTGATTGAGAACGAGTTCATATGATATATTTTAGACTTGTGTGGATATTTGGTATGGAACCCTGGGGGCTCGGGTGAGTTTCCAACGTGTTTCAAACCATTGGAATTGAGTTTCAGATTGCTTGTTCTTGGTTGATGCTCCATGTCCTGCAAAAGCGAGCACGCCATTTTGCATTTGTCTTGACCTCATTTGCGACGGGTTTAGTCGCAATTGCCAAGAAGGTCTGGGGGTGGAAGGCTTCGCAAACACGAAACCAACCTCGCATTTGTGATGGGGAGCTGGGCTTAAGCCGGTTGCATTTGCGAGCTTCATCTCGCATTTGTGATGCCTGCCAGACTCGCATTTGCGGATAGTATGTCACATTTGCAACTTCTGTGGGTCTCGATATGGTTCGCTTTTGCTTTCAAGGGTCGCATTTTCGAACCCAAGGTCGCAAATGTGACTTCTGCAGCTAAGCATATATTTGAGATCTCGGGATTTAGTCTCATATTATCACATTTTGAGCCCTAAACTTGATAGGAGGAGATTTCATATATATATAAGCTATTGGGTAAGTAAGTTTTACTCAATATTTGTATTATAACATAATTACTTATGAATTTTAATATCAAAATCATGAGATTTGAAAGGGAATTTTGGTGTATTTAGACTATGTTTTGAAAATAAAAATTTAAGTTTCCAGAGTTTACTTGGACTCGGATTTGAAAATCAGACACATATTTGGATTCGTGGAACTTGGATAGTCAAGATCTTCCCCTCAACTTGGGTTTTGACCAAGCAAGCTCAGGGTTGACTGTTGTTGACTTTTTGGGAATTGTATAAAGATCTCAACTTTATTAATTGAAATTGTTTCCTCTTGCATTGTTTGATAGTATTAAGTCATTTTTGGCTAGATTTGGGCGCGACGAAGGTGAATAGTAAAGGAAAAGCATTTATAGTGTATTGATTTGGTGTAATTGAGGTAAGCATTTTGCCTAACTTTGTGAAGGGGGAATTACCCTTTGAGATTTGGTATAAACTACAATATTTGTGCTATGTGATATGGCGTGTACATGAGTTAACGAGTGTGTACACGGCCGTATGTGTGATTTGTGATCGGATTAGACCTTAGGCTATTAATATGCCTTGAATTGGGGTTTTTTGCTTTATGAACATGCTTTATTGTTGAATATTTCTCGCACTCTTATGCTATTGTCTTGTTATTCTGCATCTTATTGTGCTAAGATGTGGGCTATATCTTAATGTGGCTTTGGTAATACTGTTACTTTTGTGATATTGTAGCATATGTGGGACTGTTGTGCAGGTTGATTGTTATTATGTAGAGTGTAAGGTGGCGAGATGCGCATGAGGCGACATAAGGGAGGTATTTAATAATGCGCACGTAGCGAGATAAGGGTGTCTTATGCATGTGTTGCAATGTAACGAGAATATTTTAATTTGATGCTCACGCGGCAACATAAGGGTGGCTTATTGATGATGTTATGGGGTAATTCAGGGTATTCCCTTGTTATTGTTCATGTTTTGGAACGGGGATTTCCATTTTTATGAAAGGCAAGGTCACCTAAAAGGCTACAACTCTTGAGTTGCACCTATTGTAAATCTTACGGAAAATACTTGGTCATAAAACATGTATGGAATTCTTCAAAGTTTGAGGCATATCAAATACATTGTCCTTAAGGATATTTCACTCGTGTTAGGTGTATCCCCCAGTATTCAAAAAGCTCTTCTAGTATAAAACTAGGAGCAGAAACTAATAAAGATTTATTCTTAGTAGAAAATTCAACAGAAGGAAGGAGAGTGTTTTCTATATTCTTAGTCTCTACCACAAAAGAATTTATATGGGTGAAGGAAATCAAGATGTTATAATGGGTGAGTAATGGTCCAACGGTTACAAATATAGAATAGTGACCCATTATTGTATGAAATAATAAAGACACTAAATGTCCAACAAAATGAAACTAGACAGTTTCAAAAAATGTGAATCTTAACACTTCCTTTTCAGATAGCATATCTACTATTATTGTAAAATCCCTCACATATCTCAAAAGGAATAGAATGACAGAGTATTTTTGTTGGATTTTCTACATATGAATATAATGCATCGAATCAAGTGTCTCATAGACTATGAACCAGACCTAGAAAAAATAATATTAAACTTATAGAACAATTGGTGAAGTTTAGAAATTCTATAAACCAATTCCTTTGTAAGCCCACATGTAACGATCGACAAGTCGTTTTGAAAATTTGTGCTTCGCTCGGTTGTTTGAGGGCATAAGTAACCTCGTATGATGTATTATGACTTACGTGAATCGTTGATTTTTGTTTTCAAGTTATTTGGAATTGATTTGGAGGAATGATTCACAGCTAGAAGCTTTAAATCTGAAAGGTTTGACCAAGTTTTGACCATTGAGTAATTGATCTCGGATTTGAATTTTTATGGTTTGGTAAGCTCCGTTAGGTAATTTTGGACTCAGGAGCGAGTCTCGAATATAATTTGGATGTCCGTGGTAGAATTAGGCTTGAATTGGCAAAATTGGAAATTTGGTAATTTTTTCGTCGGCGTTGGCAAATTTGATATCGGTGTCGGAATGGAATGGAATTACGGAATTTGGAGTAGGTTCATAGTGTCATTTTTGGTGTGTGTGCCAAATTTGAGGTTATTCGGATGTGGTTTGGTAAGTTTCAGCGTCGTTTGCAGAATTTAGAAGTTTAGAAGTTCTTAGGCTTGAATCAGAGGTTAATTTGGTGTTTTAATGTTGTTTTAGGTATTCTGAAGGCTCAACTAAGTCCGTATGTTGATATGTGACATGTTGGTATTGTTGGTTGAGGTACAGAAGGCCACGGGTGTGTTTCGGGTGGCTAACAGATTGATTTTTGGTATTGGGAAGATAGTTGGTTTCTGCTGGTTTTTGGAACTTCTGGTGTTTTCTGCACCTGCGGAAGGAACCCCGCAGATGCGAGGTCGTAAGCGCGGAGGGAAAGTGAGCAGATGAAAAGAAGGTGAGGTTGAGGCTGGAACGCAGGTGCGCAGGCTTGGTCGCACCTGCAAGCCCGCATGTGCGAGACTTGAGGCGCATGTGCGAAAGCTTGGGAGTCAAGTGGAATTCGCAGGTGCGGCACCTTGACCGCAGGTGCGGTCTCGCAGCCGCGAGGAATAGGACATAGATGCGAAAAGCCTGGGCATAAGGTATATATTGCACACTTCGCGAATTTTGGTTCATTCTTCACCATTATTATTCGATTTTGGAGCTTTTGGGAGTGATTTGAAGAGGGATTCGAGGGGGTTGTCATTGAGGTAAGTTACTTGAGCCCTAATACTCATTTTTATGGCAATTCCGCGTATTTTAATCATGTAATTAGTGGAAACTAGGGATGAAAATGAGGGGCTAGGGCTTGGGAATTTGAGAGTTTGATTTGGGGATTAGAGGGACCTAATGAGGTCAGATTTTGATAAATTTGGTATGGTTAAACTCGTGAGTGAATGAGATTTCTAGTTTTATAATATTTGTCAGATTTTGATACGTGGGCCCGAGGGGCAGGTTTGAGCCGATTTTAGGATTTTGGGATAATTTGATAGTTTTTCTTGTGAAATTAATTCCATTAGCGTATATTGATGGTATTTTACTGATTGTGAATAGATTCGAAGCAGATGGAGGCCGAGTCGAGAGGCAAGAGCATCACGGAGTAGAGATTTGATCGGTTTAAAGTAAGTAATGATTGTAAATTTAGTCCTGAGGTATGAAACCCCGAATTTCGTATCATCTTACTATTATGAGGTGATGCACATGCTAGGTGATGGGCGTGTGCACCGTTGGGGTTGTGACTTGGTCCATTCCGTAGAAACTGTAAAGTTGCATTGTTGAAACAATATGATATTTATGTGTTTTAGAAAGAGTTTTTGTAAATTTGGTTGAATGTCATGTATTGACCTTGTGTCAGTGTTTTTTGGACCCTTAGGGGCCTTTTCTTATTATCCTCTCACTATTTTCGATTGAAAATATATACTCAGTCATGGTTATACATGTTTACTGCATAACTCAGTTTTATTACTCTGTTTTTATGCACATAAATGTTGTTTTGGGATGAGTACCATGTTTTTACTAAAATGCCCAAGTGGCTTGAGAGGTTTATGACTAAGTGAGGCCGAGGGCTTGATTTATGAGGATATTTATGGGATCGGGTTGCACACCGCAACTTGTTTGATATAGTCCGAGGGCCTAATTGATGTATGTCATTATTTGGCTTGATATAGCGATTGGGCTGAAGGAGCCCCTCTAGAGTCTGTACACACTCCCAATGAGCGTAGGTACCTACTGAGTGCGAGTGTTGACAGCCGAGTGCTGAGTGAATGGGAGGCATGAGTGATGGTGAGGTATGCCCGAGGGGCTGTTACAAGCAATTGTGAGGTATGCCCCAGGGGCTGTTTGCGAGTAACTGTGAGGCTAACCCGAGGATGTTTTTCCCGAGGGGATGTTTATGATGTCATCATTTATACTCTCTTTTGCATTGAGCCTCTGTTGAAACGGTTAAAAAATATCTTTAAATTGATTTTCACCGAAACTGGGTTTTAAACGAGATGATTTGACTCAAACACTTATTTTAAAGCATGTTGTGTTTTACTGAGATTTCATGATGTGAACTTTATATGCTTTACTGCTCGTCACTATTGTTTAGTCTTTATTTACTGTTGTTACTTACTGAGTTGGCGTACTCACGTTACTCCCTGCACCTTGTGTGCATATCCAGACGTATCTAGACACGGTTGAGGCTGCTGATTATTTCTGACGCGGATTCTCAGAGTTAGCAAGGTAGCTGCAAGGCGATCTAGCCCTGCTTTCCTCCTCATTTATCTTCCCTTAGTTGTACTTAATTAATTCCATACTATGTTAGTCTTGATGTTTACAGACAGTTGTAGTAGTTGCTCATGACTAGTGACACCCCGATGTCGGGCTTTTCTTTTTCGCACTTTTGTTCGTTTTGAATTTCTTTATGAAGGTTTTATATTAAATAGCTTTGAAATTATCTTTGAAATGGAAAATATTTATTTTTTGGGGTAGTGAGTCGGCTTGCATAGTACCACGATAGGCGTCATCACGATTGGCTTAGTTTGGGTCGTGACAATTTGGTATCAGAACCTAGGTTACATAGGTCTCGCAAGTCATAAGCAGGTTTAGTAGAGTCTTGCGGATCGGTAAGGAGGCATCTGTACTTATCTTCAAGAGGTTGCGGAACCCTTAGGAAAAATCTCACATTCTTGAATTCTTGTCGTGTGAATCCATTGATTCATCTTGAAGCGTAACTCTTTGAATTCCTTCCATGCATTCGTATGCGCACAAGAGCGCTCGGTATCAGCTGTGCATCGATGGCTTGCGATTTCCATGGATGCGATGAGAGATGTGATTTTAACATGTTGATGATGGGCCAATCTGGAGGACTTGAGGTCGGGTTTTTTCTGTGGCCTGAGTACTGAGATTTCAATCGTGTTAGCACGTGCATTTGTGGCTTATATGTTCGTTTGTGTCCTTATTGGTGGGAATTGTGACTGGATGACTATGTGGTGAGTATGATTTGATTGAAATATGAGTTCATATTGTTCAAATGTGACAAGAAGAGTTTGCTGGAGATGTAGCGAGGACTATTGAGTGTTTGACTTATGTATGGATTTGGCGTTTGGCCTCGAGTTATGGGTGTGTTGAAGGACCTCTCATGTTGTTTAGTTATGGAGTGAAGTAGATCTTCATGTTGTGTTATGAGTTCAGACTCAGGGAGATAAATTGATTGTGTAATAGTTATGATTATGGAGGAGTGTATAGAGATATCAGTTGAGGCTAGACAGGTGGGGTTATCTCCTTCGAGGTGTCCTGAGGTGGTGTGATCCTTATGTTGTTTTGTAGCGAGTTCTCTGTTTACCATTAAATGATATATACTTCAATTTGGGTTGAGATCGCTTGTGGAAGTTGGCCTGGATATGGCAAAGGTGGACGCGAGATTTGTAGATAATTTGAAGTATTAGATGGTTTGCATTGCAGGAGATCAGGAAGGACTTAGTTGAATCCCACTATGGTATTTTGGCAGTAATGGAGTATGGGCATTGTGAATTATTGTGTGTTTTTATCTATGGCCTAAATCCAATTGGGGGAGTCCGTTATCGAAGAGTTGATTGCACGATTATGTGTTGTATTGGTTTCAGTTGGGGTATACTAGTGAGTCACTTATGACAGCAGGCGTTGAGAGTGAGGATGACTCAGGTAAGGGAATTTCTGGACACAGGTTGTATTTCGCTCGATGGGTATGTAGGAGTCATAGGATAATTGAGTGGCTAGTTGTGGAGGATGTAGTGTGCGTGGAGTAGAAGATTGCTCGGTTGCTTAGAAGTGTGGA